>LJIJ01000715.1:0-80435 GCA_001718145.1 Orchesella cincta | reverse complement strand
GTTGGAGAGATTCGAAATCCCATTTTGTGACTAGTTTTGTATCTTAACTATTTACTCCAGAGATCGCTATCGTGGATATTTACGTTCTCAAAGGAACGAGAGGATTGGAATTGCTTAAAGTATAAAGGAATCTGGACGACGGAACTATCATAACGGACGCTATTTCTAGATCATTGTTCCTTGCAGCCAAGAATTGCTGATCATCCAACCCAGGTTTTAAGGTAGTGAATTTTCAGCAATATGCACATATATGTGAAAGAAAATATTTGGATAGCTTTACTCAACTTGCAATTCCTTCGATTACTGACAATATTGGGCATCCCAGTTGCGGTGGCCCAAGCTTTCAAGAGTTAAGATACAGAGTATTACCACCTGGACTGATTTCGAACTTCAATATGCACCGCTAGCTGCCAACATGCCAGCATCTTCTAAAGCCATCTTGGCAGTTGGGTTCCTCATGTGGGTACGTGTAATAGCTTGAAAAATAGCGAATTTTAATGATAATGTGTCATTATTAATGACTATATGCTATTATCAATTATGACACAGTACGATTTTTTAACATCCGCCAAATGGAATGAATGATTTTTCTCAGGTTTTAACCATTTTCGCCCGCGAGAAGAACACTCGAAACAGGTGTGCTATGGTGTTGGTTTCCATTTTGTTGGGTGTTCTAATAGCTTGTGATTACAATCCAGTCTCAGTAATTACTGAGAAATACCCAATTCAATACCACAGAGGAATAAGAACCGAAATGAATTTTATACATTTACACCCGTGATTGCCATTCTAAAATTAGAAATAAACTACACTATCAATATGAGTCGTTGTATGTAAATTATTACTTGTGAGCAAACTGAGTAAGCAAGTTCCTAATTACGTTTATATTGATCAAACGAATTTGATATAGTTTAATGTTGATTGTTATAATGAATAAATATTATATAATGAATAAATAAATAATAAAATTGTCTCAATACTTGAAGAAGTTTTCCGTTTGCTTAAATGGTAATGAGAGACTAATGCATTGGAGGTGTGAGGTCTAGACGTAAACTTACAGAAAACATTTAATTTCAATACTTGGGTATACATTCCCAGCTTGGCATTACATCATACGTCCATTAAGAAAACCGTCGGGAGGCTCAAGTAACAACTGATGCTTTACAAATTACAAAACAGTATTGCCCATGCCAGCTAGCATGTACAAAACTTTCTCGATTTCTAGAAGTAATACTAGAGGAACTAAGTAAATTAAGCTTTGTCCGATATTAGGTCCACTTCTAAAAATATAGCATGTAACAGTTACATTGTAACTACTTGGAGTATTTTTGTTGTATTGCATTGAATTGGAGTATATAGGCGTATAAATAGTATAAAAACATATATACATGTGAGAAACAGACACATGCAGAGGTTTTATTTCTCTTTTGCATTGTTCACTCCCGTCCGAGAAACGCCAAGAATGCCCCAAGACATTGTCCACTTTCTTTATCCATAAAATTCCTGAAGCAATTATGGCTCACGCAGTTTCCTCCATAAATACACTTCAGGCTGATGTCGATGATGGTCTCACTCAAGCACAAATCATCATTAAAAAAAGTACAACAAAAGTCATCAGAAGTACATTAACTCAATACTTACGCATGTATTTCCAAGAAGTTGAAAAGCAAAAAACTTTCGTTTCGTAATCGTGTATAGAACGCCTGCGACATGTATAAGCGTAACACACCAAAAAGCATTAGAGGACTGACTAAAAAATGGACAAGGAAATGACAGGTATTCATAAAAAAATATCGTGTATGGGTACAATGCCGTACATACACACTACACACAAGCTCAATAACACGTGGGGTATGACTTCACAGTAAAATACAAAAGGTTTTTGTCTTCCCCTTCTGAGCAATCGTCCCCCTCTCACACGACGTACCCATTACATGCAGAATCGCTCTTGAGCACACGCTAATATTATATTACCTTTACTGTTTGGTTTCTTATCCAAATCCAAATACACATGAATTATACGATTCCAGACAGGCAGGAGAGAAAAGGGGGAAAGCAATACAATGCTAACTTACCTGTTCCGTGTGCACGCGTTTTAGTTTCCTCGAGACCTTCTTGTTCGTCCTACTAACAAACTTCGTCTTTTACTCAACTCAACCTCCTTATGTATATGCATAACATATAATAAATGTAAATGCAAAAAACCATCACATCGTCAGCGACAAATCTATATAAAATGCTTATGTATATTTCATTTAATTTTCTCCATCCTCGTCGCAGGCAACGTAGTCCAGTCCATAGTCAAGAGAAAAGTGGGTTCCATGCGTTGTGCCAGGATCAATTTTCGTTCGCTACTGCTACCTTCAACTTCAACAAATAGGTTTGTCTCCACATATCACTCATCCCATTCCATATCATTCTGTTTAGTTTTGAAAAACTACAAGCCATTATATAACATGGGAATGGCATGGCACTAGAGAAACCTGTCGTTTTATCGTCATCATCATCGCTGTTTTAGTTTTCCCCTACTTCCTTTTCTCATCCATTCAAGTCATTGTCAGTTTTTACTTAATTTTTTTACTCCTCACCTTACTTCACTCACCGTCTACTCATCACAACTTGTACGAGATAAATGACAAATGTGATACACATTTAGCATTGCAGAGCTACAGTAAACGAAGGTGCATATTGCATTTGGAATAGGGAAGTTGAAATGATGATGGTGCTATTATTTCCATTGTGTAATTGCTACCCTCCACATTTTTCCTCTCCTCCTCCGCCTCTCGTTCCTTATAGCTGCTTGTTGATTTCTCTTTTGAAGCAGAGTATATTGAGGTATAAGTGAAATATGTATTGTGTTAGTTAGTGGTGATAATGGAGAGGATAGCCAAGATTGTGTGTGCCTATCAAGAACACATTTAGATGGAGAAAGTGAAAGAGGAGAAAAAGTGGAGTCGATTAAACCGATCAAATTCCTAATGACGATATTGTGATCGTTGTGATGGGTCGATTTTTGCTTTTTATTGTGGTATATGGTGTACAAGAATGGATATACCTTGTCAGTGTCAAGTAAAACGCTAATCGTCTATTATCTCTACTAGTTGGCAATGGTCAACAAATTGACGGAATGGTCAAAAGAATGTATTTTATGTAACGCTACTGCTGTTGCTATTGCAGTGTTAATATAGTAGTAAAGAAGGTCGCTACGCTATATGTATAGCTTGTGGATGTTCAGAAGGAAGAATAAATTGCATTTGTGAACGAGTAAAGAAAAACAAGCTATTGTCTTTCATTGGAGAAAGTCGGTCTCATGTTCACAAATGCATTTATTCTTCCTTCTGAACATTCCACAAGCTATGATATACATATAGCGTAGCGACCTTCTTTACTACTATATTAACACTGCAATAGCAACAGCAGTAGCGTTACATAAAATACATTCTTTTGACCCATTCCGTCAATTTGTTGACCATTGCCAACTAGTAGAGATAATAGACGATTAGCGTTTTACTTGACACTGACACGGTATATCCATTCTTGTACACCATATACCACAATAAAAAGCAAAAATCGACCCATCACAACGATCACAATATCGTCATTAGGAATTTGATCGGTTAATCGACTCCACTTTTTCTCCTCTTTCACTTTCTCCATCTAAATGTGTTCTTGATAGGCACACACGATCTTGGCTATCCTCTCCATTATCACCACTAACTAACACAATACATATTTCACTTATACCTCAATATACTCTGCTTCAAAAGAGAAATCAACAAGCAGCTATAAGGAACGAGAGGCGGAGGAGGAGAGGAAAAATGTGGAGGGGGTAGCAATTACACAATGGAAATAATAGCACCATCATCATTTCAACTTCCCTATTCCAAATGCAATATGCACCTTCGTTTACTGTAGCTCTGCAATGCTAAAGTAAATGTGTATCACATTTGTCATTTACTCGTACAAGTTGTGATGAGTAGACGGTGAGTGAAGTAAGGTGAGGAGTAAAAAAAATTAAGTAAAAACTGACAATGACTTGAATGGATGAGAAAAGGAAGTAGGGGAAAACTAAAACAGCAATGATGATGATGATGACGATAAAACGACAGGTTTCTCTAGTGCCATGCCATTCCCATGTTATATAATGGCTTGTAGTTTTTCAAAACTAAACAGGATGATATGAATGATGTGATATGTGGAGACAAACCTATTTGTTGAAGTTGAAGGTAGCAGTAGCGAACGAAAATTGATCCTGGCACAACGCATGGAACCCACTTTTCTCTTGACTATGGACTGGACTACGTTGCCTGCGACGAGGATGGAGAAAATTAAATGAAATATACATAAGCATTTTATATAGATTTGTCGCTGACGATGTGATGGTTTTTTGCATTTACATTTATTATATGTTATGCATATACATAAGGAGGTTGAGTTGAGTAAAAGACGAAGTTTGTTAGTAGGACGAACAGAAGGTCTCGAGGAAACTAAAACGCGTGCACACGGAACAGGTAAGTTAGCATTGTATTGCTTTCCCCCTTTTCTCTTCCTGCCTGTCTGGAATCGTATAATCCATGTGTATTTGGATTTGGATAAGAAACCAAACAGTAAAGGTAATATAATATTAGCGTGTGCTCAAGAGCGATTCTGCATGAATGGGTACGTCGTGTGAGAGGGGACGATTGCTCAGAAGGGGAAGACAAAAACCTATTGTGTTTTAACCTGTGAAAGTCATACCCACGTGTATTGAGCTTGTGTTGTAGTGTGTGTGTACGTGCATTTTACCCATACACGATATTTTTTATGAATACCTGTCATTTCCCTTGTCCATTTTTTAGTCAGTTCCTCTAATGCTTTTTCGTGTGTTACGCTTATTCAGTCGCAGGCGTTCTATACACGATTACGGAAACGAAAGTTTTTTTCTTTTCAACTTCTTGGAAATACATGCGTAAGTATTGAGTTAATGTACTTCTGATGACTTTTGGTTGTACTTTTTTATCATGATGATTTGTGCTTGAGTGAGACCATCATCGACATCAGCCTGAAGTGTATTTATGGAGAAACTGCGTGAGCCATAATTGCTTCAGGAATTTTATGGATAAAGAAAAGTGGACAATGTCTTTGGGGCATTCTTGGCGGTTTCTCCGTGACGGGAGTGAACAATGCAAAAGAGAAATAAAACCTCTGCATGTGTCTGTTTCTCACATGTATATAGCTTTTATACTATTTATACGCCTATATACTCAAATTCAATGCAATACGAAAAAATACTCCAAGTAGTTACAATGTAACTGTTACATGCTATATTTTAGAAGTGAGTTCTTATATCGGACAGAGCTTAATTTGCTTAGTTCCTCTAGTATTACTTCTAGAAATCGAGAAAGTTTATCTTTTGAGAAAGTACATTAAGCTAGCTGGCATGGCCAATACTGTTTTGTAATTTGTAAGCATCAGTTGTTAACTTGCAGCCTCTCGACGGGTTTTTAATGGAATATGTGTAATGCCAAGCTGGAATGTATTACCCAAGTATGAAATTAAATATTTTCTGTAAGTTTACGTGTAGATTCATATGCATTAGTCTCTCATTACCCTTATATGCAAACGGAAAACTTCTCAAGTATTGCAGACAATTAATTATGTATTCATTCATTATATAATATATTCATTATAACAATCAACAATAACTTATATCAAATTCGTTTGATAAATATATAAACGTAATTAGGAACCTTGCTTACTAGTTTGCTATCACAAGTAATATTTACATACAACGACTCATATCGATAGTGTAGTTTATTTCTAATTTTAGAATGGCAATCACGGGTGTAAAATGTATAAAATTCATTTCGGTTTCTTATTCTTCTGTGGTATTGATTGGTGCTAATTGCTGAGACTGATTGTAATCGCAGCTATTAGAACACCCAACAAAATGGAAACCAAAACCATAGCACACCTGTTTCTAGTGTTTTTCTCGCGGATGGTTAAAACCTGAGAAAAATCATTCATTCAATTTGGATGTTAAAAATCGTACTGTTCATAATTGATAATAGCATATAGCATAGTAATCATTATCATTAAAATTTGCTATTTTCAAGCCATTACACGTACCCACATGAGGAACCCAACTGCCAAGATGGCTTTAGAAGATGCTGGCATGTTGGCAGCTAGCGGTGCATATTGAAGTTCGAAATCAGTCCAGGTGGTAATACCTCTGTATCTAAGCCTCTTGAAGCTTGGGCTACCGCAACTGGAATGCCAATATTGTCAGTGATCTGAAATGAAAATCACAAGTAGAGTAAACTATCCAAATATTTTCTTTTCCCATGAATATGCATATTGCTGAAATTCATTACCTTAAAACCTGGGGTTGGATGATCAGCAATTTTGGCTGCAAGGAACAATGATCTAGAAATACCGTCCGTTATGATAGTTCCGTCGTCCAGATTTCCTTTATATTTTAGCAATCCAATCCTCTCGTTCCTTTGAGGAACGTAAATATCCACGATGCGATCCTGGAGTAAATAGTTAAGATACAAAACTAGTTACAAAATGGGATTTTCGAATCTCTCCAACAAAAAAGTATTATTATACAACCTTTGTTCCAAAGCAGCTCCAAATTTGTGGACGGTAAATGAAATTAAGTACTTCCTGCTCTCCCAAGTTTAAAGTAATTGTTTGCCAGCTCCATGAAGCCGGCATAAAGCAGCAGAAACATCCGTAATTGTTAGAGGAAGCTTTAATTGCCCAAGATGTCGGACTAACCGAGAATAAACCACTTCCCATTATGAGGGTGATATTTTTAAGCTCGGACAGCATGGTAACCTAAATTATAATGCATTAAGTATTGTATTTGCGAATTACAGCCTGCTCAGCAACGCGCATTTTCATTTTCGAACTAAAAATTAGTTTCTCTAAAATTCCATGCATACCGCTGTATTTTACGTAGAATCCTTTGGTTTCATATAAATGCATGGCCTGCAAGGCTTGCTCTATCATCACTCTACTTTGTTGTGACTCGGCTTCGTTTTCATAGGCATCCTCTTCACTGGGAGTTTCGTTGTCACTTTGAAGTTGCATCCCTTCGATTGTGACAGCAAGGCTATCACGCATTTGCAGTTGGTTTTCATTTTGTATTATACGATTCTCCGCTGCTATTAAATTTTGCTCCAAATTGCGCAGGTTGTTCACTTCAACATTTTGTGCAACCGGTAGACCACCGGGTCTCCGGTATTTGAACTGGAGTTAATGTTTGCATCCATGAAAATGCAGTCCCCTCAAAACTCAACCAATGACAACTTTAACTTCAAATAGGGTAAGTAATACTTTAATGGTCACAGTGTTCTTATAACTATTTTGAACAAAGTATCAAGTGTATCGCGATTTGGCAATCCCGAATGTCGAAAGGTGACTCTTCTGCTCTAATAATGTTTATCTATTCTTGTAAACAAGTATGGGCTATGTGCATATGCTATGAGATCTCGTTCGTTATATAGCGCAAAAATGCCTACCTGCATTTATGCATGTACAGTTTACCATCCGGGTTCTCCAAGTATAGCATTCAAAGTAAGATAAATGTAAATCTTTTCCAAGAAACGCTCATGTTTTTTCCTTTATACATAGAACTTGTAGGCTTTCGATGTTTTGGGTAATCTCGTTATGACTAAAATTCTCTGCTACACACTAATCTACATTTATGACATGCAAGCAAACGAATACATTGGCTAGACGTATCCTATCTTTGCTTCGACTTTCCATTGTAGCATATCGTATATTTTTTATGCAGTGGTAGATGTTTAGAAAAAATATAAAAAATAATTTTTTATTTGGTCATTCATGAATCTGCTTGCTTGTATCAACTAGATATGTAAGCTATGCTGTAGAGGAGGATATTTCAATCATTCGCAGTATAAAAAATCTTCTTCAAACTTTATATATCGTATCTTAAAAGTATATCAAAGGCATACACGCATTTTATATATTTTTATTATTCATCCACATTGGTGTAATTGCATACTAGTACATGTAAATACACATCACTGTTTTATACCACAGAATCGTAATCCGTCTTAAACCTCATATCATAAACCACACAATACTATACAAATACTAATGTAAGAAGTATTATTCATGGTGTGGTTGGTTCGTAGAGATAGGTGTTATATTATATGTTGTATACACTCTGTCAACTCAAGGTTAGACAGGTCTTCATGTGGAGGAGAGAGCGCTTTCCAGCCAAAAAAAAAGCTTCTGTGAAGGACAAGGTGGACAAGCGTTCATTATTAAGAGCATTGCTTCATGAACTATGTATATTGCTCTTACGTAGACCTACAGCAGTCAGCATAACGTTTTTATATAAGCTAACCCACGCTGGAAACTGGTTTAGTTTCCAGGAATTCAGTAGGGAGTAGGGAAGAAATCTTTCAATCAACCATACATTACTTTACTGAAATTATAACGCATTTTGTATTACACAATTTTTGACATAGTTAAATAATATTTAAAAGAAGAGTAGCAGGCCTATTGCTGATTGTCAATTATAGACTTGCAGAGGTTTATTCATTCGGAAGTCATGTATACGTTTTTCACATTGTTAGTAATTATGGACTGCAGTTTGTGTCCAAATACTGAAGCTCATTTTCAAACTCCTGAATTAATTCTTCCAGATCATGCCTTGACTTGAATAGTTCAGATCTGTTTACAATCATTCCAACACAGAAACTTCCTTTGTAGCATCCTATTCCAATGGAGCAACCTATTTTTAAATATAATGAAGCCATTTATTAAGTTGAACCTGCAGTTGTGTATTTATTTAGATTCGCATAAATCATAAGCAACTAATAAACGTACGCATTCCACTGACAAGTGGTGCCATCCCAAAAATCAGGTCAATTTTATGAGAGTTCAACGTAGCTATATCTGACATTCCAGGAAACATTCGATAAGAAATAGACGAATTTTGTCAAAGAGCTGAAAGCAGCTTTTTATCACGGGAGCAGGATACAAGCCAACTAAATTGACCCAAAAATGATGTCCATATTACAGTTTCCATCCTTGATGACTCTTTAACGCTCTCATTAATTGATCTGAGTCTATCCACCGGATCTTCAATCCCAATCTTCATAAGTTCCATTGCCATACTAGCCCTATTGTGGGGACATTCATTGGGATAGGGATAAGATCGAATAAAAGTTACACAGCAAGAATTTCGTCTGGATACACATTCGTTTCGTTGTGTGTGAACTTTCTTAAGCTCCTAAATGCTGAATGGATATTCTTGAGTGGTGCAGTATAGTATTTCCTAATCCGTTTCATCATGTCGAGAGGAATGTCCATCTTAGTTCGCCCCATGAATTTTCCACTTTTAAGTTCCCCCTCATGCATAGTTTGCTCATTGAAACTCCATTAACCTCAACGAAATGTAAGGGCTATGAGAAAAGTTTAATATGTACTAAAACCTTTTTCAAAAAGGATACAGGAGGTACTAAAGGCTTCACTGGATCCACAATCAATTTTGGAGAGGGTTGATCCATCACACAGTTCCGTAAAAATTGAACAAACGAAATCCCATCCACATACACATGAAAAATTCGTATAGCTAGTCCACTACACACTTTATCTTTTCCATCCTTTCGAACATTTGGAATCACCAATACTTCCCATCGAGGTTTATCACAATCCCACTCCTCATCGGTTTAGCATTTCCACTGCAGAAAATATGTCATTTTTCACTGTATATCTTGTTCACATCATCAGCCCCCGCGGACAGAATCGAATATGATGATTAAAATCAATTGAATTGGCCTTGTCTTCTAAACAAAAGTAACCAAACTTTTCCACTACTGCATACAAAAACTTGCCGAAGGGTTTTCTTCCACTTGTATCTGAGTGGGAAAGATTTGTAGAAATTCTTTTCGTAGTTTGGCTTATATCACAAAGGGCCATCGAGCATTGAAAATGATTATTCATTATGTTTGGAAACCTATCCGAACCACGTGAATGCACTAAAACTACTATAATTGATATCTTCTCGATAAAATACCCACAAGAATGAGTGCAACTAAGGGTGCGGTACACAACTATACAAAGTAAGGGCACCAAGCATATCAACATGATGAAGTAAAACGTTATGAAGCAAACGATGGCATGTAATATCTTGGAAAATATGCCAACTCTTTGTGAATCACTTGTTAAAGAGACAGCCATTTTGTAAAATTTTAAATTCCAGAAATATTTTTCGTGTTTTGGAATACTCTTTTTGCAAGACAGAAAACACGTGCGGTCTAAAGACTCAAACTAACTAAATGCTCAAACATTAACGGCGTGAATAAGAGCAATGCTAGTCATGGGTAGTTTGGACATTTCCTCATTTGTCTTGCTTGAGCTAACTGTTTTATTAACTCTGGTTTAAAGCATTGTTGCCATTTGGGATGTATGTGGAACATTTACACTGAGCATACTTGTACGTATAACAAGTTCTTTTGAGAAAATGCAAAATAATTATTCGATAGTAGCAAAATACATGTTTCTGGTTCTGAGAGAGTGTGCACGTGGCTAGCAGGAATATCCTAAACTTACAAACCACAAAAACCGTGCATTTTCAGGTTGGAAGTCATATTATGTGGTCTGGTGCAAACTTGCATGTGAAGATTATAAAAATTTTCTCACGTCCATTTCAAGATTGTTAATTGTCAGTTATAATACATGCTAATTTAGATAGTATCTTGTAGTATTATATAGTGTAAGCCTGGTGGCACGACGCGGCGGCAATCAGTAAGTATTTATGGTAATGAGTAGTTATTCAAGATTCATTGGAATTAAAAATAATGTGGACGGATGACGAATGCACTTTTAACCCATCCAGAATATTTTTCGTTCTTAAATAACTAAATCACAGCTTATAAATTCATGTGACCACACTTTATATTTGTTTCTGCATAATAAAAACAATTTTCGGGCTGAAATATATTATTGTATATTTAGCATGACGGGAATTTAGAAGAATGACGGGATATGTGGTTGGTATGTTTTCAATAAAATTTGCTACTATCGTCTTAAGGAGTCGTAGGTAAAACCGGTAAAACAAACAATGTAAATGCAATGTGCGTCAGTGAAACCTCAAGCCTTTTTTCCTTGATAAAGTGCGCAATTGCAAATTTGGAATACGCTTTAAATACACTATAAATTTATATAAAACAAGCCATAACCAAATAAACATAAACCAAACAATAATGTATATGAGGTCGCACATAATTTATTTGCTACTCTATCCCACAATGACGTTATATATATGAAAGGTTTAGGAAAGAACATTTTATTTAATTAATCAGAGAATAATTAATAAAACGATACAACAGCAATCGCTAAAAAAAATATTTCAAGTCTCTTATTAGCTTTTATTAGGGTAGTCAGAACTGCAGTAATTTTCTAAATATGTTATCTCCTTTTCAAATCCATCGATCAATTCTATCAAATCCGTCCTAGACTCGAATAGCTTCGATTTCTCCACAACGAATGAGGCACAAAATGCTCCATCGTAGGTTCCAACACCAATACAGCAACCTATCGTGCGAATATATGTATATCAATCATTATTGATTATATATATGTATGTAGTCTCCAAACATTTCGAGATGTGTACTTTAAATCGAATATTACAGAAAAACTTACGCATTCCATTAATCAACGCTGCTATTCCAAAGATTGATGAAACTTCCTTGCCATTATAGGTGGCACGATTTAATATCCCAGGAACGTTAGATATGTAATATGCCAATCTTACTGTAGAACTAAAAACTGTTTTTATCATGGGTGCTGGAAGCAAACCAATAAGACCGATGAAGAAAGAACACGACATGAGGACTTCCTGCTCCGATAAGCCCAAAATCCTTTGGTTAATTACACCCAGTCTCATAACAGGGTCCTTAATGCCTACTTTCATCAGCTCAACTGACATAACTGCTCGATTTTGAGGAAATTCGTTAGGATAGGGTAGTTTCACTTGGCTGATACCTGCTAATATTTCATCAGGTATCCTGTATTGCTTTCTACTCGCAACTTTCTTCAACGCACCAACAAATGCGGAGTGAAATATTGCTTGTGTGCTACAATTAAGTGATTTTCGGATGCGCTTCATAATATTCACAGATATTTTCGCCTTTGTTCTTCCCATCAGTTTGCAACCTTCAAGGTTGTCATCATGTAGTAGTTGCTCCTTTGAACATCCTGCATGTCGAAGCAGAATGTAAGGGCCTATGAAAAATGTCTTTAAATACACAAATAGTGTCCTATGTAGTGGTACATAATTCATTGGAGGTCTAACAGGATCGATGATTAGTTTGGGGCACGGTTGGTCCAGAACACAATTCCGAACAAATTGTGCAAACGAGATTCCATCGGCATACACATGAAATATTGTTATTGCCAAAGCGCTGCATACTTCATTCGTACTATCCTCTCGGAGTTTTGGTATAAGCAATATTTTCCACCTAGGTTTACTTGTATCCCATTCCTGATTTGCTCCTTTTTCCACAGCGGAGAACATTTCCGCTTCACTATATATACGCTCAGGGTTATCAGCTTCGGGACAATGCTGAACATGATGGTTTATGTCAAAAGATGCACGCTGATCTTCGAAACAAAAGAAGCCCAACTTTTCCACGATTGCACTTAAAAAGACTTGGTAAGGAATGTCACCATTACTGTCAGTAGCGGATATACTGGTCAAAATTCTTTCTCTGAGCTTATCAATATCAGTAGAGCCGCTAATGAAAACGAAGAAAGTCAAATTCATTATGCTAGGAGCTTTATCATAACCTGTAAAAGCACTAAAACTTGGAGCTAGTTTGTATTTTCTTTCATAAAAACGCTTCAAAATTACTGAAACAAGGAAGCGATACACAATTAGGAGAATTAGGGGAACAGAAAAGATTAACAATGCGAGATAGAAAATTACGAAACAAAATATGGCATTAAAGACCATGTAAAATTTTTTGCCAACCCGCAAATACTTAATTGGTGAAACAGCCATTTTGAAAGGTGTTCTGGTCAAATTGCATGAGCTTATACAAAATATTTATGATGACTAGTAATGTAATGCCTGTCATTTTTCTTGGTTAATTCCAAAGATGTGCGTATTATGCAATAATTAGCATCTTGTCATAATGTTCCATGATCTTGTACAGACATTCAAACTGGATTTGTAGACCTGACACGCGACCTATTGACTTTGATGGCAATATGGAACATTTCAATTAAAATGAGAAAATATGTCAGCAAACATTTTCAATGCAACATTTAAAGTTGCGCAACAAGGTTACGCCAACACAACTCAGACGATATGGTATCAATCCTGTGGACTGCTATTTATAGTTTGTCAGCCAGAAACTGTTCATGATTGCAGGTTTATAGTCAGATAGTTTCCTGTGGTTGACAAAATTCTTCCATTTGACCACTACGTTTAATATTTTAATAACAGGAAATTAATATGAAACAACACGTGACATAATATCAAAAAATGGCTTACAACAAACTTGAAAAGTCGTAAACTCCAACAATTAAGTATACATTGCCCATTTAAGTTTGGATTAAATCAGGTACGCTTATAAAGTGCTACGTTAACTCCATTTTTAGGTCTTAAAATGACATCCGGTACTGGAATGACATCCTCCATCTTTTCTGTTGCTTTCATCCAATAAGTTCTGAAAAGCTTTGCCAGCACGACCTTTTCTTCCAATAGGGCAAACTTTTGTCCTATGCAATTTCTCGGTCCGGCAGAAAAAGGCACGTAACAGTATGGATGGCGTTTTGTTGTATTTTCAATTAAAAATCTTTCCGGTTTGAACTTTAAGGGCTCTGGAAAATGATCTGGATGACGATGGTTAAAATATATTGCAATCATGGCAGTAGAACCTTTTGGAATCACTCGTCCATCATCTGTCAAAGTCGATTATCATTTGTAACAATGAAGCATCTCCAGCCAGATTGTGTCATCATTAATTTCATTAATAATGAGTTTTTACTTTAATTACCTAATTTAAAATCATAATCAACTTGTCTCATTATTAGGGGCACACTGGGATATAATCTGAGACTTTCCTTCACACAACATTCCAAATATTTCATTTTTGCTACATCAGCAGTGGAAACATCCCTAGTTGGATCGTCTTGGAATATTTCTTCTAATTCGTCTTGTACTTTTTTCTAAAGCCAAGCAAAAAAAACTTACTTTTTAGCTAGTCTGCTCAAGTAAGCAAAAGTTAGTAAATTCAAGGTTGAATGTGGTTTCTACCTGACATTCGGGATGAGCTGCTAACAACATTGTAGTCCACCCTAAATTGGCCGCTGTGGTATCATGACCCTACAAGAAGCCACGCTTATTTATATGCATCTAGAATCTAGAGGTAAGTCAAGTCAATTTTGATCACTCACCTCAAACATAAAAGTATCAACTTCTTCTCTCATATCTGCATCAGTAAGACCATCGCCATTCTCAGAGGCATCCAGAAGTAGATCCAAAAATGTTTTGCGTTCCTTACCTTATAAGGTCGGTAAAAATGTTATGTTTTGTGTTTAAGTTGCAAGTTCTGACAAATTATCTTATTAAAATCACCATAAACGCTGTCCCCATCCGTTTGCTTTTTCTTGTTCCCTGCTTCCGATTTCTGCTTTTCGCGATCTGCCTTTTTACTTTTAATGACCTAAAAATTGAATTGAAACGTCTTTATTGTAAACTAATCGTCACAGACATAAAATCTGTAACTAGCATACTATACTAGCATCTCACTCACACTTAATGTAAATCCCTTAAGTTTTTTGAGATAAGCCCTTTCTCGTGTGGAAACTGAACTCATGTAATAGATTGGTGGAAAACGAAGCCAAGGTTGTGTGTTCTTCTGCAGTATTAATTCGCACATTCTATATAGAACGATTTCATTGTAAATTTTGGAGATGTATATTTTTTAATTGAATAAGCTAAATGCATACCCATTTACAGCTTCAAAGTAATCCTTATTTATTGAGCTTGTCTGAGTATTGATCCTCTTCCCCATTGCAGTTTCTGCGTGTTAATCAAATGAGCCATGCAATTTATTCAATTTTTGTACGTGGAAGCATTTTTGATTTGCGAATGTTTAGAAAACAAAATTATTAATGTTTGAGATTTGCTTTACCACAAATGATGTCCAGAGTGCATCTGGTAATATACGGGAAGATATCAAAACTTTTACCAGTGCTTTCTTTCTTATCCAAGCAATCCAAAAGAATCGTTGCTTGCTCATTGAAGACTGGCATGAAGTCTTCAAGAATTTTGAAATGGAAGCTTGGAGTAAGCATTTTCCTTCTTGATGACCATTTACTTCCTGCCAAATACATATTGATTGAAGCCAATAAACGTATGCATCTTGTAAATCAGAAAAAAGCTGAAAACACAAACGAACTTGTTGCTGTCAGTAAACCCGTTCCCAGCCACTCGTAAAGGAGGCTGTAGTCATATTTTCCTTTATCAATGTGATTCATTGTTGAAAGCAATTTCTATAAAGACACGATTTCAAGTAATTAAAAAGGTCACAAAAATTTATACTTTTGAATTGCATTTATAATTATATAATGTGCATTTCTTCACTTCAGCGCAGTTTGGATCAGCTACAAAAATGTAAGGGATGAAGTTTCCTATCCAAACTCCAAACACTGTCCCATACTTTTCAATCCATTCTCCCATCATTATAAGGTATTCTAAGGAAGTAAGCGGTTATTGATAGTGATAGTTCTTTTTACTCTTGTATCCTTGAAATTTAAACACCTTATTACAAACCTTCATGAGGTCGGAGAAAATATAAGACATTGCCTAGAACGGGTAGCGGGGGCGGACCACCCAATTGATTCATCATTCTTTTATATCGTGGATTACGTCTCAGAAGAAAATATGCTCCAACTGCAATACTCAATGTTAAAATTACACTGGATAATGAAGAACAACACGGTTCCTCGGTTTCCTGTTCGTGCACCATGTTTGTTGATGAATTGAACTGCCCTAATGAATGAATAGTTTATGAATAAATGCAGTTTCAAATCGTATCGAGAAGCGTAGACCTCTTTATTCCATTTCAGCACTATAAGCAGCAATGCTTTATACGATTGCTTGTATCCAGAATATTGTTGGAGGAATAGCAATAAATATTACGTGACACAGGTCCCAAGAATTTTGTAAAAACTTGAAATTGAATGAAATTGGTATGCGATAGACAAAACTGGACATTGTATCGCAGCGAGATAAACCAGCAACTGATCATTAGAGTACATTCCATGCATAAAATGAATATAAAGTTTGCACATGTCAAAATATGAAGAAGTTGTTGATGCTGAGTTTATAAAAACTAAACAAGTGGTCGGTCATACCTACTTACATTGAATTCCAAAGCTGAATTCTGATTACTCATAATGACAAGGCGAGCATGTGAATCCAGCAACATAATCGTATAGTAATGACATTATGAAGGATGTTATTTTGTCCTGCTGGCTATCATTATGAACGAAAGTAATTGCAGGAATGGAATGGAGTGGAGCCATATGAAATGAAGGATATCGTTCCTCGAACAAAACATTTTTATATCCACATGCAAACAAAGTAGGTTGAATAAAGCTTCATTCATGCTAAAAAAAACTATACGTGGAAATGGCAGACTCATATTATCTAGGTAGTGTAGTGTGGTTTGTGCTTGTTGACCTGATGGAAGTAATATGGACGATGAATGTAATCGTACAAAAGCAATTGAATGTAGCGTGTAGCGTATTTTTTCTGGGTTCATTATGATTAAAAACAGCTCTTTTCAGAGTAGTTAAGTATAACGTAACGTACAGATTATAACAAATATTGGAATATTAAATATTAAACGTCTTACATTTCTTGAATTACTTCATTCCAGATAAGTGGAAGGTTTGATCTAATGACTTTTTAAGGAAATTTGTTGAGATACATGCATAAGGGTTGTTGCATATAGGTACGTTTGTCCTTGATTTTCTTCGTGCAATAATTTACCAATGAGAAGTATTTTGCGACAGCAGTCAATATGCGTATACCATCAAAATAAAAGTAAAATATGAGATAATGAGGCTTCGCTATTAACGGAACGGAATGAATTTGTAGAATTACAGGCATTCTCAACTAGCCCCAGATTTCCTAAAAATTGCAATTCAATGTAATTACGCTTTATTTAGTATCGAATAATGCAATGATAAAACGAAATATAATGTGATAATATAAAACTTCCTAAAATTATTGTTAACTTTTTCTTAAATTTAGAATTTGCTTCAACAACACTATCTATTTACAATATCTGTCAGCTTTCATTTTCGCACGTCGATCTAGGAGAGCTTCATGCAACCGACCTTCTACTCTTGCCCGTCGTACTTCCTCACTGTCTTCCTTACAAAGTTTCATCTTCTTATCTTGGAATTTTTGAAACTTTTTCCTGTGAATTCAAATGAAGAATGTTAATTAAGCTCATAACATAGCTATTTTATTGGGTGGATAAATTTGTTGATAATTAATTATAAACTTACACGTAATTGAGCTCAATATCCCGAATACTTCCTTTCTCTTCGGTTGGTGTATCATCCTTCTCCACCTTTTCAGTTTGACATCTCATTACAACCATCTCGGCATCTCCAGCCTTTCTGGATTGTGCTACAATCGAATCATCGTCAGGACTTGCTGACATAAAGTACCCATTATGTGCAAGAAGTGCCATTTTTCCTTCCTAGGTTTACATTTGAGCAAAATACGACAATTTATCAAAGTTAGCTGTACATTAAAAACGAGTAAAGCGTTTAGAATTACATTTATACAAACGGTGATTTGTAACCTACATTAATCACAGGTTCCCATTGCTCATGAGCTCCAACAGCATCCGATCGTCCCGTAATTGACCCATCTTTTTCCACCCCGAGATACTTTCCATACCCAGACTTAATCGCAATTTTATCATCATTTATCCGAATTGCTGTAAAAATTTCTTCAGGATGTGGTCCTTCACCTTCATCATGTGGTCCTCCAAGAGTGAAACTACCGTCATCTAAAGATTTCATATAAGTCTGTTTTCTAAACTCCAGAGCTACTGCTCCAACCATTTCCTCGAACTTTTTAGCATCCCACCATCCACCTAAAACAACAATTGATACTCAAATTACAATCCAAACACGTACTGTTTAAATATCAATACCCATGCTGTATCAACTTGTTCCTCACCATGTTTTTCAGTATCATCCTCCTCCTCCTTTCGTTTCGATGCTGAGCTTCCTGGCTTATCATCTTCTGCCTTCCTTTTCTTCTTCTTTGGTACTCTAAAAGAAACAATTAAAACCAATACTTAAAATGTCAACAACAATGGAAAACTTAAATTAATGAAACAAACTTACTTTTTCTCCCCTTTCAACTTTAATTTTCCACCTTTGGCTATCGAATACAGTCCCGACATGGTGGAAAACTATCAACTAACTATAATTCAATCAGTCTAAAATTATTACTACTTGTTACAAAAAACGACAACAAAAGTTACCAAAGTGTTTTGAGTCCGAAATATAAACAACCCGACAACCTTGAACATTGAGACTCTTGCTTGGCGCTGGGTATATGTATATATTGAGATCTACTGAGCGTGTATATAAGGAATATTTACGGATATTATCCTTTGTGTCATTTTTATCTGTATAAAAGTCAAGAAAGTCCAATGTATCAAAAAATGTTGTTATCGATTAGCCCCAATATAACATGAAAGATATTCCTATTGTTGTCTATGACATGACCTTTGAATTAACAAGTGATCACGGTCACTTAACTTTTCATCTTGGGTTAATTCTGACATTCGACTCGACTGAGATAGATATTCACGAAGGTTGAAGGTCTTATTGCAAAATGACTGCAATAATCTTTTGTAAATACGATGTATTAGGGATGTAGGTCTTAAACAGGATGAGTATTGGTATTAAGTAAGTATTGCCCATTTGTTAGTTCTAAAAGGGAAGTTGAGCATTATGAACAATCAGTGACTACATTCATTTTTTTGGAGTCACTAATTAAGTCAGGAATGTACGTAAACAAGCATAGGCATTTGTAGAAATTATTTATATTAATACATAATACAAATAGTTAGGATATACCAAGCCTGAAATTACATGACACGCGAAAGCTTCGAAAACTAAAAAAATGAAGAAGTATTATGCATGCAAAATTATAGGGTTAGGGATGTGCATACGATGCATTTATGGCGTACTAGCGTAAATTACTCAACTCAACAGAACAAGACCATTTTTATCCCATGTATGCACATGTACATATTATGAAGTTTGTAAGTACCATCTTATCATACCTTTAAAAATAGGAGCTTGAATTAGAAGCTGACTTTTTAAAACTAGGATTTTCGTGCTGTTGATGACCATGCTTTTTGTTAAGTTGTGTCATAATGTGTGCATACAATGCACTTGAGAGGTTTTTGTCAAGTTGAGTTTGTTTGAAGATTGTTGGTTTGTATTTTACAGAAAGGTGAGATGAGATAAGGATGAGGAGATGAAGAATAATCAAAATATATGTATGAATATGGATTTTGAAGCCTTTGTTCATTTCATGAAAGCCCTTATATTACACTCACTCACGTCCTCCCCAGTCTTCAACATTATGTTAAGGACTAACTAATGTATTTGGGGGTGGGTTCTCATATAAAAGTAAAAGTGGTTTGGAAAATGTAGCCCACTTGGAAGTTGGAGACCTCTAATACAAGAACACTTTTGCAAGAATTTTTGTTTGTGAATATTTTTTGAAGTGTGGAAGAAGAAGGAGAAAGGAAAGTCAACGTAATATACTTTTCTGGTTCCTCTCCCAAAATGCGACCGTTTCCAAAGTTCGGCTTTGCCCTCTCCCTCCTCGTCTTTTTGGTGGTGGCTTTCTCGAGCGTGGAATTGGCAGAGGCGCAGCGAGGAGGAGGCTTCTTCCAAAACTTGAGTAATTTGTTCCGAGGAGGAAACAATAATAATAACAGGAACAATAATAACTTTAGACAAAACCGAGGGGGTGGGGGAAGTCGATACCCTTTATATTTGGACACGAGTGATGGACGGTTTGCCAAGTTTGAGGGACCAGTTCGTGGAATTCCACGGGATCATGGGGGTGGCCGATTTGGTAAATTGAAAACAATAAAAATCAATTCTCAGAATCTAACGCTTGTAAAGAAACCATCTTATTTAAATATAACATCTATTTGATAAAGGTGCTGCTAATTGCCTCTTGTGTCCCAACGGCTTCTAAGAAGATGCTTGCATATTCATACCCACCGTCACCATCATCATCATCCTCGCCATGAAACCAAGCAAATATGAACAAGACCTTGTCACTTGTACTTTCTTTCAAAATCCTTTATTTTTGACCATGAACTAAAAAAAACTTTTTTTCTTTGCAAATAAGTGCTACTACTATTACTTTACTCTTTCGTGTAGGTGGATAAAAACCGCACAGCGTGTATCCGCTGATGTTGATGCGCTCTTATCGTTATCATCATCATCAGTGTCTTCATCATTTTTATTTACATGTATTTTCTGTTCAAGGACAAGTTAAAATCAGCTTAAGGCTTACAAATGTATATCAAAGTGGCACCTCAAGATGTAATGACTGCATTGCATGTCTATTCACAACTTAAAACAGATTTTAAGGCTTATTTGTACTTTTTTATATGAACATAGTATGTTATTGTTGTCAAGAATAGCGTTTGTATTATAATCAGTCAAATTCACATTGTTATCGGACGCGTGTGTATGTTTTGACAACTTGAAAATAAAAATATTGCATTTTCTAAGACACCTTGCTGAGTGTTGAAGTTGAAAAAAGACACCTGTCATTTCTCATTTCTCATGTCATGTCATCATTGAAACTTTTCGTCTTTGTCACCATCATGTCATCATAATCAAATTAATGCATGGATCCACATGAATCTTCATTTTCACTCATGGCATGGTGCATTTGAGGCGAACACTATAAGCAATTATGTCGAATTGAGTTTTAATTGCTTGGAATTGAGATAGGAAGGATATTATCAGTGTCGTTTCTCCCCAGAGTTCCTTCCTAATATGTATGTAAGCAGCGCAACAATGAATGCCAAGATCTAGACATGAGCATTTTTATCCTTTCAGGCAAGTTGTGGATCATGACTTCGTTAAAGGATATCGCAAAATCCTCAATTCTTCTACAATCATCAGTGCTGCTGACAGATTTCAAATCAAGTACATACAATCAACAATAATTTATTCATTTGTCCTCCAGAAGACAGATTCAATAGTTTTGATGAAAACGCAAAAAGACGATGCTATAAGAAACATTTGTACAGATTTTAAGGTTACGTTATATGTGATGTAATGTAATGTTATAAAACAACATTGAATGAAAAAAACACACAGTATTTGTCAATCAGCCATTGATTGCTAATAAATGTCAATGCACTACTTGCAGTTAAACAATGAGCTTTCACCGTCTTTTGTTTCTTATGAAAAAAATCATGTCATACGTATGACTTTTAACATCTTGATTCTGAACCGATAATTTGTATAAGAGTAGCCTGCTTTGAAACTGGACTTTGTGATCACTATGATTTCTTTAAGAGTGTTGTTTTTTAACCTTATCTTTTGTTCAAGTATAGCCATTCACCTAGTTAATGGTTTAATTGGTAAAGGCATATATGTAACTTGATGACATCGAATTCTTAATCCTTTAAACCCCTTTAAACCCTTTAAACGACATTTCATTCTTCATCATCTAATTTTACAGATGCCAAAATAAAGAAAGGAGCACCAGTAGACGAAATGGTACTGACCTCTGGACAGGTTATCATAAGGAAAAGTGTACGTCTTATGTTTAACATGGAAAATAAGTTATTTAACTAGTTGCAGGTTGTATAACTAAAAGTACGCCATGTTTATCAAAGATGACACAAGCGGAAGCTCGAGAATTCTGCGAGAACAGAGGGGCTGGTGGAGGTCGCCTGGCAGTGCTGCTGAAGCCCGAAGATGCGAATGAACTAATTAAAGCAGTGAATGAAGTGAGTGTTCCGTACAAAGATGATGCAGACGAAAGGGCAGTAGAGTTAGGTCGAAGTCGACGGTATTGGATTGGTCTGACGGACGTTTCGAAAGAAGGGGAATGGGTTTGGATGAAGGAAGCAAGCGTCCTCAAGTACGATTCATTGTGGTACCCAGGTCAGCCAGACCACTTGACAAACACGGATATCGCTGCAAAGGTGGAGCACTGCGTTGTTTTATGGTCTGTTGCGTTACCTACTTAAAGCATATATATTATGCAAACGAATACAGTCGAAATCATAAAATAATGTCGCATTAAATTGCAGGAACCCAATTTTCCGTGAAAAGACCGAGTCACATACGTTCAACGATGAGCCCTGTGTGAATAAGCATTATGCAATTTGCGATGCATAACTCCAATATTGGTTAGGCCTCGTAATATATTGATATACGGATTGTATCTCATTTGATTTTAAAACTAGATGTATTCAGGATAAATTGATTAATCAACCCTAATAAAAGGTACTTTACATGGTGCATTCATTGAAGATCATTCTTCTTAGTATTTTTACACATCCACTTTACATTCTTTCTTGCATTCACAATATTGATCTATTCAAAATCTTCATGAATGACTCATGACACAACCATCACATTTCCCATTACATTTTCTCGTCCGACCAAAAAATCTTAACTTTACATGCATAACTATTTACATCCATTCCTAATCACAGTGCAATTCTAACCCTATCACAATGTTTGACTTCTTGTTGCCGTGTGTAAAATATCCGTAAGAGATACCGTAAAAGTATCCTCATTCAACTCATATATATAACACAAGGATGTACCTTAAAAACTCATTTTTGTACTATGTACCTATGTATCCATGTCGGGTTGTGCTTACGAGTTAGGTACATTTTGTT
Organism: Orchesella cincta; assembly: GCA_001718145.1. Classification (NCBI taxonomy): domain Eukaryota; kingdom Metazoa; phylum Arthropoda; class Collembola; order Entomobryomorpha; family Orchesellidae; genus Orchesella; species Orchesella cincta. The sequence continues at coordinate 57,459 of LJIJ01000715.1, read as the reverse complement.
GTGTGTGTCCCATCATCTAAACTAAAACCAATGACCAGAAGAATGTACCGTATTTTTTATCCGAAGTGATATTGAGTTTCAAGATTTCAAGTGCAAACCTACAACTTCTATCCTTTGAGCTGCTGATCTAATGAACATGATAAAAGTGTTTGCATTTTGTATGAACTTATAATAAAAATAGCTAACTGTACTTACTTACATACGATTGAAGATTATGAAATAAACCCGTCACGTCATTTTCTGTGCACACGGTATTCTAGGTATGTGCAAATCTTGACTCATTATTATTTTCGCGAGGAGTAATTTTTATTGTCAACCCTGCATTCGCAATATTATCCTAATTGTGGTGCTCATTGTCGTTGTCATATTATTGCCAATTTTTATTTTGAGTCTAAAAATTTTGCCAAGAAAAGTTGTTACTTTTTTTGTTACAACTCTGCTCTTTTTTTAGTGCTTGTTTGAAATAACTTTTGTTTTTGTTCGTCTAAATTCTAAGGTGCTTTTGGGTTGAGTAGGACTCAAAATTCTGTCCAAATTCTCACTTCGTTTGGCTTTCAGTTTGAGAGGTAAAGGTATTATAACTCGTTATAATTTTGAGTGTATGAAATAAGATGATGACAAAATGTCGATTGTTTTGTTATGAATAATTTGATGGATTTTCGAAAGGAGGTTGACAATTAGGTGTTTGGGTGGTGTAGTTGATTTGAGTATTTGATTGATGATGCATTTGTTTGTTGGTTAACAGCCTTACGAACTAGTAACCGGTCAAGGTTTCTTCAAACTGATTTCAGCCAAACTGCTCAATATTCTGTGTCATCGTCCTCGTCTGTGTCCAAGCTGAAAATGACGTCTGCTACTGGGAGTAATAGTGAGTTCATTGACACTATCAAGCTTAACTATAACTATATAACTCAGTCATAATGTTTTGCTTTGCATTTCAGCCCAGCTCACTTCGGACGTGCTTATCCGATTACGGGATGATTTTTATGCGGATGAGAAGAATCGGGTGGCCCAAAATGCATGTACAAGAATAGATCCATTGGAAGTTTGTACTAGTCGGAATAATTTAGAAGAAGTTTCCCATGTCTTTAATCGGAGGGTATGTTGAAATGTTGCTGGTTTTGAAGATATTTAAGATGATAAGATGAAATCTTTTCAAATCATGGATATGTAAAATTTAATTTTCAGATTGAACAGGAAGGCAAGCCCATGACAAATCAGAAGAGCTCTGGTAGATGCTGGATATTCGCAATGTTGAACGTAGCCCGTATTCCTTTTGTGAAAAAGTATCATCTAGATGAATTTGAATTTAGCCAGTCGTACCTATTTTTCTACGATAAGGTGAGCTAGTACAAGTACATTCATGGAGAAATCTACTTTGTATGTACATTGTATCTAAATATAAACTGTCATTTATGTTTTCAGATTGAACGATGCAACTACTTTCTAAATAGTATGGTTGATGTGTACAATAGAGGTGAGAAGGTTGACGGCCGTCTTAACCAGTTTCTCTTGGATGTAAGATTTTCTTTCAATTTAAAATCAGAGATCAGTGAATGCTTATAAATCAAATTATGATAAAGGGAAATTTGTTAATCAATCTTAGGATCCAATTTCGGACGGGGGCCAATGGGATATGCTTGTAAACCTCGTAACAAAGTATGGAATGATGCCGAAGAAAAATTTTCCAGAGTCATATTCGTCTGAAGCAAGTCAGAGATTGAATGTCATACTCAGGAGTAAACTTAGAGAATACTCAAAGGACATCAGGGAAATGATGAGCCAAAATCCAGATGCGGAGCAAATTAGATCCTTGATAAACAAGCAGATGGTACAATTACATAGAATTGTCTCAATTTGTCTTGGAATTCCGAAAAACGAATTTACGTGGGAGTATTACGACAAAAACAAAGCTTACCACAAAGTTGGCCCTATCACTCCGCAAAAGTTTTATGAGGAGCATGTAAAGCCGGTCTTTGATATAGAGAATAAGGTATATTACACCGGAAAACAAAGACTTGAAAGATGCTGAATTGCGATTACGCAGTTTTAAATATTTTTCTTTAAATCTGTTAGGTTTGCTTGGTTAATGATCCTCGAGAAGCCCATTCATATGGGAAATTATATACTGTTGACTTGTTGGGAAACTGTGTTGGAGGTAAAATGACCATTTATAACAATCAGCCTATCGACCTTCTTATGCAAGCTGCAGCAGACTCAATAACTGCCGGAGAACCAGTCTGGTTTGGTTGTGAAGTATCCAAGAGATTCGCTGCTAAGCAGGGCATTGAGGACTTATCCATGTACGTTACATTTTTGTTATGCCGATTGTTTATACTATTGCTTATCTAAAATGAGTAAGAATCAACTGAATGTCTATTAATTTTAGTCACGACTATAAATCTGTATTTGGAGTTGATGTTGCCAATGTTCTCAAGAAACATGACAGAATGGTATACGGAGAGTCCAAAATGACACATGCGATGGTTTTCACAGCAGTGTCGGTTGATGTAAGTTTTTATATATGCGTAGTGCAAGAAGTAATGCTACGATAATAATATATGAAACACTTCAATTTCAATTTTTTTTTTAAATTTGAAGGATAATGGAACAACAACAAAGTGGAGGGTGGAGAACTCTTGGGGAGATGACAGAGGGGAGAAAGGATACTTAGTTATGTCAACAGAGTGGTTCAAAGAATTTGTTTTTGAAGTAGTTGTCGATAAGCAATACGTGTCTCCTGATGTACTAAAAGCCTTCGAGCAGACACCAATTGTCCTACCGGCATGGGACCCAATGGGTTCTCTTGCGTAAATCAGAATATTAAAAGAGACTAGTTTTTATTAAAAATCTAGTTCTTATTCTTCGGTCACGAAGGCCATAATTGACGTGCCCTTATCGCACCTCCACTACTAATGATATTTCATACATGAAAATATTATCTTTTGTTGGTACATGTACAATGTACATACTATATATCATCCACTCCATAAAATGTATTAAAACTGATAATAAACAAACAATGTAATTAAAAATTCGAGAAATAGTAATAGTTGTACATTGGTGTATATTTAAGCATACGTTATTTTAGAAATAAAGTATTCATAAAATATGTTCAATCAAATGGGTGATTTTGAAGATTTTCGATGTACTCAACTTAGCCAATAGGAGTATGTGAATTTAATGACAGTTGAAAAGAAATCAGAAACACGTTCCCTAGTCGTCTCCCACATTGCATTCATGTCAATGCCGAGCTCTGTTGAATTGTCATTCTCAAATAGTCTAACAACTTCATGAATAATGGTGTCATTCGGGTCTTTTCCTGCTTCACTGACGGTGCAGGACTCTGTACCACCAGCGCAAGGTTCATTGGTAGTATTTGCGTCTTCCATGTCAATTTCTGTTGAGCTGAGAGATTCGGTTTGACTATCCTTCATGTCGTATGAAGTACTGGATTCTGGAAATTCAGTAACATGTTTCTCTACTAGGTCCTTTTCGATACTGCTGTCAGTAATGACCTCCAACGTGCCAATCTAGGGTTTACAAGGGATAAAAAAATTACTGTGTAAATTATAGTTTCACATGCCATCATCAGCATCAAGTCTACTTGAATAGATATTAGAAATACCTGAGCAATCATTGGATTTGAATTGACACTGCAGTGATATGAACCTTTAATATATAATAAATCAGTTTTTTGAGTAAAATACATGAGCGATCATCGGATATTTGAATTAAACTAACACGTACCACTATCTTCTTCTTTTATGTTGTAAATGTACAAATTGAACTGAGTTACATCGTCTGATTTCTGAAGCCTTGTTATGTGCACTCGGGGGTTACTGATAATTTTGATAACGCCAATGCTAAGAAACTTTTGTTCATCTTCTTTGTGCCAAATCCATGTGACCTAATAATAGATGAATAGTAAAATATCAATTGGTGTGACAAATCTTAATACAATTATTTTTCTTTCGTAATATTCGTTCGAATATTTCTAAATGCAATTAACCATTATTACTTACCCGGTATGTTCCCAAATACCTGACATCGCAAGAGAATTCAATGTCAGATCCTTCTGTCAAGGTCACATTTTTTATTGGCTCTACAAACTCGGGTAATCTTAACATACCGCAAGAGGAACGACAGTCTAATAATGCCAGAATTAGTAACACATGCAGAAACGGAATCGAATCAAATAATACTGAACATTTGACGGTTTGAAATCGCATTATTATTTAATTAATATGCCTATGAAAGTGCCTTCTAACAACAAAAAACAACTTTTCATGCTACACTAGTAAAAACAATGTTACTACATTTAGTCTTTCTCTTTTTTTTTTTTTATTTTACATCCTTTTTAAGCGTAATAAAATAATAACAAATCCTCCAATTTACGATATCTCATGTCAAGAAATAAAAATGAATTAAATATAACCAGAGCAAAAAATGAGGATGACTGACATAATAGTTAATTTTAGAGTGTAAAATCTAAAATCAAAGCAGAACATACATACATTGATGAGAGTATGTACAAACACGCATCTTAACACATAGTAATTGAGTAATACTAACAATTATCTCTTTGAGATGTTTGTCATCATCGTCAGACTGTGGGAATGCCAAAAATGTATATTCCCATACTAGTAAGTATACTAACAGAGTCTTTGCTTACAGTTATCTGCTCCACAGAAGCAGGACATGCGAGTTACAGACTTCTTCTTCATGGGACTACTACTACTACCAGCACTAAGACTGATATTCTGCTCCTGCTGTTCCTCCTCATCACACTCTGCATAGTTATAGTTCCATGTTAACTCTTCTCCAGCTCGTATATTTTTTAAGGCGAATAAAGATATCTGTGGCAGACGAAGGTCATGGTTATCTATGAAAACATACTGAGGGAAAAGGTTTGGATCACAAGAGTGATTAAAATAGCGGCCCACATTTCCTGTGTCCATTCCATCTACGTTTAACTCAAAGCGAAGGAGTTTGTGAAGAGTTTTACTGTTATTAGTAATTCCTTTCTTGCTTAGTCCACTTTGCGATCGCCGTCGCCGGTAAGATTTGATCAGGAATGGATTAGCTCGCCTCTTTAGTGATTTACGAACTTGCTTGTAAATATACCTAGGTTTTTGCCAAATCCAAGCATCTTTGACCATCTTGGTTCGTCTCGTTGGGGTTTTAATAGAAGCTTTCCGGTTTACCCGATTGCGTTTAATTTTTATTGTCCTTTGCTTGCATAGTGCCAAAGAGGGGGAAGACGAAGAAACTGTTGATGGGTCGAGTTTCATTTCTTTGACAATTTTCTCAGCCAGACTGGGTAGAATATGAGATGCCATTTCCATCCTTTTTTTGATATTTTGGTTTAAAGCAGGTAGTGGAGTCGGATGACGATTTTCAATTGGAGCTTTCAGGGCAAAATTCTTCGACGTGAGCTCCCCAAGAAGCCTAGCTCTGGTTACTTTACCTACACGACGTTTTCCTCCTCCTAAAACACACAGAGATCGTCGTTTCACCATTCCATTCCAAGTGAGACCTGTGAAAAACCAAACCAGTGCAAAAACTCAGTACAGTACAATTTCATCCAGACTACCGTTTTCTTGGGTCTTTCGGGGGTAAGTTGACTCTGGAGTACTTGAGCTCACATTTGGGTCGTTAATGCTAGCATCCTCCCATTCATCATGCTGCTGTAGTTGTTCAGCTTCCGAATTAGGGGCTACTTGAGAATCTTCTTCGATATTTTTAATATAAGAATCGTCAACGTCACCTACAGTTGATGCATCTTCAGGTTCCTCCGGTTCTATAATAACATCTGCCTCATAGCCTTCTTTATTCTCTTCTCCCACAGACAATACTGTCAAATACTTCCATTTCCCGTCATCCAAATTTTTGGACACCCTATCAGCATAGTTGCCGGACACGATTTTGCCAACATAATTGCATACAAAAGTTCCTTTGGGAATATCATGAAGAGTCCGAACACCCCATCCCTTGTTAATGGTATTGAAAATTTGCAGCTTACAGTAGATTCCGTTTTGAGCAACTCGATTTAAACACGTGTTCTTACATTTGCATCTACATAAAGAGACAAAATATAACATTTTGAACATTGCTTCTATATATGTATGAAAGAAAAGAACACATTATCTGGCGGCGTTGATTGAACGAGTTTAAAGCAAAGTTTGATACTGAAATTTAATTTACCTTCTGTTACATTCAAAAATTCCGGATAAAAAGGGTTGTTCCAAGCGTTTGTACTTATAACCAATGTTCAAGACCCCATTGCTTATCCGAGTCTGCTCACTACAGTTATCCAAGGTTTTCAGAAAGCACGCACATTTTAGTTTGTCCTAAAATAAAACATATTTAAAATTAACGTCATCAAACAAAATTTCACAGAAGCATTCTTTTATTCCCACCCAAAAACTTACTCGACAGTTGTCGGAACAATCACAGCAAGCCAAAAACTCATCATCGTGATCCAAGGAGGTTTTTAGGGTTTCATCTTTAATATATTGACTACAGTAAGCAGCCAACGGCTCGGTACTATCAGCCATTGCTGCAGGACAGGAAACAGAAACCGGAACCAGTTCCAGACCTTCTGAAATATCTGCCTTCATAATATTCATTTTCAACCTGTCAGGTTTAATAATGATGTGTGTCCGGACATCCGGTTCAAACGAAAACAGGGAAATTGGAATGTCTAATTTAGTCTTCAGCAAGAAACTGCACATGTCCTCTGGGTTCCTTAGTTCAACATCATTAATTTTGTAGTAGCACACGGATGAAATTGTTCCATCGACATCCCTGAATTCATGGATTCTAAACAACAATATGCCCACAATATTATAAAACAAAATTACACTACACCAGTAAATCGGTACACTTCACACGTCATACCTTCTTTCAAATCCGTAGTATTGCGGAATAGTCAAGGGGGATATTTCATTGTTTCTTAATAAGTTCAATACTTTGGGATCACAGTTATGAAAATCATTATTCCTTGATCCTTTCTGGCTTTGTTGAACCTCCTCCAGAGTTCCGGAAAGTGAAATTGCGTCAGAGTCCTCTTTATCACAGGAGCTATTAGCTTTGTCTACCTTGTGCATACTCCCTTCTTCCTCCAGTAAGCTCATTATAGCAGTGGTGGGTCAATGTTCCTAAGGAACATTCATACAAAAATCGATTTACAAATATGACCTGCATAAAAAATTGCCCACATTCAACATTGAATATTCTATTTTAAATATTATTACAAATTTTCTATAATTTGTAATTTAAAATCTAATTATGAGTTCAATTTAGGTTCTACTTTAGGACGTATGTAATATAAAAACCTTGTTATACCTATCATTAAAATCAGTTGGAGACACCTATGCTGTAGAAGCCAACGCCACAAAGTCGTACAAATACAATGGCATCCGTAAAGAAGCCCATCAAGATTTTCGCCCGGCTGAAGCCCACTGAATTTCCTGTTTGTGTAAGCCCTGCAAGTAAACCAAATAATATATTCATCAACAAGCGTTTAGATGGAGCTTTCCACGACTCATAGTCATCATTTCATTGAACAGAATTTTGAAATTGACAAGCACATTAACGATGATGGATCCACAGATGACATTTTAATTCTCAATTCAACGGTAGGAGAAGAATATTCATCGACAATGCCTGTCAATCGACCAGAAGCATATAAATTCAGGTGACTAATATGCATCCAATAATGCACGTATCAAGCTACATTGTCCCTTCTTTGTACACAAGTTTGAATTTTCTATTTCAGATACTCTAAAGTATTTGATGGGAACAGCAATCAAGATGAACTTTTTGATGAAATTTGTCAACCAGTTCTCGAGAGTGCTTTGCAGGGATACAACAGCACAATTTTTGCATATGGCCAGTTAAGTTACCAATCATTTAATTTATAGCCAAATAAAGCTCAATGTATGAAAAAATTATCAATCAATACTGACAGTTTAACTGTTTTTCTTTTGGTACAGACGGGAAGTGGTAAAACATTTACAATGACTGGAAGTCGTCATCAATGGAAAAATAGAGGGATCATACCTAGATCGCTTTCGTACATTTTTGAAAAGTTCAATGCAGTAATTCAAATAAAACTAAAATGCATCACACTAAAGTCAACTAACTTTTCAATTAATTTATGCAAATACATTTATGTTGACGACATTTTCAGCTTACAGATCAGGGTTTCATCGCATCTGCATTTTTATCCTACTTGGAAATATATAATGAAAATGGGTACGACCTCCTCCATTCTGGGTTTTCCAGTGGCAGAATTGAAGATTTGAAGTATGATACACCATGAATGCAATCCACAATCGATTCCTCTTCTACATATTTCGTCCACTAATTTTGAGCTGTTCTCAAATTGTTTTTATAGAAAAGTTCAGCTTTTGGAAGATGCTCAGCAGCAAATTCACATGAAAAATTTAACAGTTCATCCTATAAAGTCTGAGGATGAAGCAATGCAGCTACTTTATTTAGGTGACCACAACCGTATCATTGCAGAGACCCCAATGAATGAAGCTTCCACGCGCTCACATTGTATTTTCACAATCCATATAAATATTCGAGAAGGTGACTCCTCCACTGTCAGAAGGTCTAAGGTTCATTTAGTTGACTTGGCAGGATCTGAAAGACTCGCAAATAGCAACAGTACCGGACAACTATTTCATGAAGCGAGACACATCAATTTAGCACTGCACTATTTGGAGCAAGTTATTGTGGCATTGGGAGAAGCTCATAGAAGCCACATTCCTTACAGAAACTCGATGATGACGAGCATTTTACGAGACAGTTTGGGTGGAAACTGCATGACTTCCATGATAGCTACATTATCACTAGAACACCGTAACATCATGGAGACATTGTCAACGTGTAGATTTTCTCAAAGAGTTGCCCTTGTCACTAACGCTGCTATGCTCAACGAAGAAACAGACCCAATGTTGCTCATTGCTCAACTGAAGACTGAAAATAAAAGGCTGAAAGATATCATCGCAAACTCTTCAATAAAACAGTTGGAACAAAATTCTGATCCTTTATCACAAGAAGAAGTAGCTGACTGCTGGAAATTAGTTGAGAAATTCATTTCTGACATGGATGAAGAGGCGATTTTGCCCATCCCACCAGATATGCGGATGGTTCAAACTTGCTTTCGGTGTCTTAAAATGGCTGTTCAAATGAACAAGGATGACATTTTAGGAATTACATCCAACGGACCAGCCCCTTTCAAATTAAAGGATCCCTCAAACTTATTTTCAGATGATCATGGCGATTTGTTGTCTAAATATTCGAGTGATATGACAAGGGAACAGTTGTTGGAAGCTTTAAAAACGCGTGATGCCGAAATCGATGTACTCACAAAGATGCTCAAACCTCAGAAAAAGAATACAACTACTAGAACAACTAAAAATGATTACCATTCAATAGCAAATTCCAATTTTGAACACGGAGATGGTCCTATAAAATTTACCACACAGCGAAAACGATCTGAAAAGATGCGAAGTGACTGCAGTGATTGTGAAGAGTACGCTGATAAGTCAGCAGCAACGGCGTACCAGAAAATGACAATTAACCATAAAGAGGATGCCTCTCCACCAACCTTTTCGAGCAGAAGGGACTTTGACTCGGAAAGCCTGTTTATAGAAGGGCTGAGTGACACCAAGAAAGAAGCTTTAGACTCCTTCATGAGGTCATACAAGGGACGTGACAAGTTGGAAAATGTTCGTGATAACTTGCTCACCAAAAGAAATGAGAGAGAAATGTTAGAGAGTCTACTTACGCGAAACTATGCTAACAAAAGTACGAAAAGAGCTACCGAAAATATATAATAATTAATTGGAAAACGCTTTTCACAACATAATTAACTTTGCAGCTCTTGTTTCTTTGCACTAGAAAACTTGCAGATGGTACTGCTGAACGCTGAAGGTGAGGAAGATCGTGATTTCCTACAAGAAGCAATCGAGTCTCAAGGAAGGTCTATAGAAAATCAAGAAGTGCAATTGAAAGATATAGATGAAGAGATGAAAACGATTGAAAGAGGACTTAAAAAAATATATGCTGAATTAATGCAGGATTTTGAAAGACATTGGATTTCCCTGAAGGAAGTTCGGGAGAAAGCAGCGTTTAACGGTGTTGCGACAATAACTTGCCATGATATCTATTGACTTTTTTCTATCCCTTACATTTCAACATGAATTTCTTGATTTCATTAGATGGTGACTCAGCAGAACCTAAACATTTTTCTGAAGTTACTAAAGGAATAGTGAAAGGCGTAGGTGGGGTAAGGATAGAAAATATGCTTAACCATCATCTCTCTTCTCCAATTTCACATCTCCACAGGGTAATGTGACACGATGTACCATAAATAAATCACGACTGAAAGCTGTTAGTCTACACTAAACCTTTTAAACTCTCTACAACAGAATTTTGACAATCTACAAATGTTATAAATTACCCTGTGGATGAATGCCTCACTGGAAGGGAGACAAATGATGTTAATCATTCATTGTTGTGACAGAAAACTTTTCCTGCTTTTTTCAGGCGTTAATTCCTCTAGTCTTTACTGAAATCTTTCGTGAGATGGAATCATTTGTCTCCACTTCGTGTCGGCGATCCTAAGAGTATTAAAAGCCATTAAAATTCTGAGGGACCAAAAGTCAAATTTAGATTTCAAAATTCTTGCATGAAAAACTATTTCCTTTTCCTAAACTGAATAAAATTTTCAGTGTTCCAAATCTAACACCTATATGGCCCCTGATGAATTTTATGCACTACAAACTAAGTTTAACTTTAAGCCATTTCATTCCATCATTCATTCGTAGCAATCAACCAGATGTAGGACAAACAATTCGAATTTCATGATGTCACTAAAAAAGAATGAGATTCCAAATGACTTTTGCGTCTCACCACCAGCTCATGTATCAAAGAGTTACTACTCTCCAAGAACAGCCGCAAAAAAATCTTCCGGTAGAAGAAAAAGTAAGCCAAATAATAAGACGTAAACTTTTTTTTTAAATGTAACATCAAAGTTTTAATTGATATGTTGTATGGATTTGTTCGTTCAGAAGGTAGTGGTAAAAGTAGTGGGGATCGAACTCCTCGAAACCAAGATGAAAATCAACACAAGGCAAAGCATCCGAAAGGTCCACCAGCTACACCAACAGCGGCTCCATCAGCTTCAGCAACGTTAGAACTGCTTCATCATCACAATCGTCATGAATTCCCGACTAATTCTGCAGATAATTTTTATGAGATGGACATTGCAAACTTTGATGCTGATAAAGATGATGAAGAACTTATCAAGGGTTTACCAATGACTGGAGATGCAACAATTGACCAAGAAATCCTAGCATTTTTTAGAACACGACAAGCAGTATTTAAGAAAATCAATAGTGACAAATCCAACAAATCAAGTCCTCAACATGAACCATATCAGCAGCAAAAACATTTATACCATCAGTACGGCAATGATGGCAGTTTGAACATTCCTCAATTTTAAAGTGTTTTAAAACCTTGATTTATATATATGTTATGTACCTTGATTTATCCAGAGTGAGTATATTTATCGCAGAATCTTATTTCACATTTTGGATTTTAGTATAAATATACAAAATTCTTTGAGCTGTGATGTATACTAATACTATACTAATAGAAACATGTTATTACTTAGAGAATCATTTTTTCATATCTACATATATATTTTACTTGAGCAAGAAATGATTGACAGATTTGAGACAAATAGTCTCTCTTCTGACAAAAAAAAACAAACGATCACAGTAGTTTCGACAGCTTATAATGGTGACGATAGCACGACAAGAAGGTTTCGAGGTCACAGTTCAGATAAAGTCAAAAAATTGCATGTGCATGCATTAAACATTTATTCGTTTCATATCAAATGCTTTTATCTCGTCTTCATGAGATTCCAAGAAATCGTTACAGCCAGAATACAAGCTCTGCTTCATATGTACTCATATAGTATTTTTGCACATTAGCAATCCCAAAGAGAGTATATATGCAAAAGAACAAACTTGACTCAATACAACCTCAGCAACACCTTTTGTTAAATTACAGCATGTTTAGAGTTGCTTGCGTAAGAAATGAACTAAGCCAATATCAATACTAATACTTTGTAAGTATTACCATCTTCGATTCCATTTTCCAATTCAGTTCCAGCACCCACACTAAAGAGGTTTACACTTTTGTAAAATACACTTACGCCGCAGTCAGCGAGCCAGTTACAAGTATGAAATCAGGCAATATCTCAGAGATAATTTTCCTTCTGCTTAATATGCATTTCCTTTTCCGTTATATCATAATAATAGCACTAATTCAGCAATTTTGCTATATTACCCATTCACTAAAACTCAATCAGCTCGTAAATGTTAAGATTATCCTCTCTTACTCTAATCATATCATCACTAATCCCAGTATTACTAAAATGCATAATACAAGTTCTTTGAATGCATAATTCAACAAGAGTGATTACATTACACACATGCCTTAGCTAACACAGCTCTAACTTCTACTGTGATCGTGATCAGCTAACATATCACAGGTGTATTTTTACAATTCCTAGTCACTTTCAAGAGTAGTGTGAATAACAATAGCATAATAGCTCATTTTTATGAGCAGCAAGCAGGATAGAGGTCTAATCCATATCCATAAAACTTGTAAAAACAGCCTCACAAGTAAAAGTTTTGTACCATCAAACGAGCTGCGAATGACAAATGGCCCAAAATAGGATTACCAGCTTTACAGTATGGATACTGTGGATCACAATCGTTACACCGTCGCTTTTCAGGACTGTATCGCCGCTACCTTCGCCAACTGTGATTCGAAGTAATAAGTAAAAATGTGACAATAAGAAGCTAATATATGTTCTATGTATAAAAGATTTTAAATAAGTCGAAAATTTAACTTGTGTACTTAACTCATTTGTACTTTACCGATTTAATATACAGGAATCAACAATGGGTATGGATATAATAATGCAGCTGAAAACTCCAGGATTCATGATGATGCAATTAATGCAGAGAGGGCATCCACCTTGGATAAAGTGCCGACAGATTTAGGCAACTAAACTAACAACAATACATTACAGCCATTGTGCCATGACTTATTATTTACTTTACTAGATAACTTAAATGCAGAACTTTGAATTTCAATAGTTGAGGAACTACAGGACTTGAATCGTGAAACGCGAGCTGCAGTTTATGGAGCTATCAAGAGGTACATTTATGAGCATTTCTTTCATTTCTTATGCTTTCCTTACTATTCACGTCTGTTAATGACTTGCCATTTGCCATGATAGTCATAGCCTTTCATCGGCGCATGCAGTGTAACTATACTAAATTTGTTATACATACATTATCTACATGTATTATTATTAGAAATGAGCCGAACATTAAGCATTTACAACGGATTCCTTCAACAAAACTAAAGCACCGATTCAGTCGTCATCAAACTCCTATAGATCCACCTGATTCTGACGATGAAGATAATCTTGAGTACGAATAATAATTCTTTCTTGAAGACACATTACTAGACACTATATAGTATTACATGATATAATTACGATCTACTTATACAATATTATATAGATATAAATTTAGTTATTTCCTTTTTATCAGATCTCAGTCATCAAAGTAAAATTCAACTGAAATATGAATTTGAAACTAAACGTTACACAATTACAGAGCAAAGTGATGAGTTTAACTAAAACATTAATTAAAGAGTCATCAATTACAGCCTAATTCAAGTTCCATTGTTTTCCATTGAACCAAAAAATGATTCATTATAATGACCACCTGCCTACTGCCACAACCAAAACTATGCAATGCTTGGCACAACCGCACCGCCGGCACCGGTGCCTGTATGCACCCCATGGAAACTCTTCATTCTCCGTAATCCATTGGAACACATCATAACGACCCCCAATACTTCATACTTTATTTGCATACCTAAGATTCCATCATTTCTTTACAATATTATTATACTTATAACTACAGCAGCATCACCATCACCATTACCCGATTGATTGATTTTACATCTCAAGCACCTAACGCACAACATCCCAAAATCTTCTGGTTTCACAGGATTCAAGTTAGTTTCAAATGCCAGAAAACAATGCTGAAGTGGAATGGGCAGGAGAAAGTGGAACTCTACATGATGAAAATTACCTCTCAACGGGAAAACAGTTTCATAAATCAACAAAAAATGCACCAGTAATTTACTGTACATCTTTTAAAAACAAATATTTTGCTACTTCACGATACCGCGAGTCAATAGTTGAGTTGAGGAAAAGGGCAGCACGGGAAAAAGCGCTTGACGACATTACACTCCTCAATGCAGTCAAAGCCAACTACAGATTCGTTTACCGAATTAACGATGGGATCGGGACCACAAACACGATTCTTCAAAAAGTATGTGAGGAGCGTGGCTGGAGAGAATTCCAGGAAAGACAAAGCGGTACGCCATATGAAAAGGCAATGAAGGGAGCAACAGGATGGAATCTCTGGTGGAGTTATAATCTATACCAGTTCAGCCCATATAAATACTTGCGTCACTGGCAGTTTACCAATCACAACCCCAAGGGATTTCAATTCTGCAACAAATTATATCTTACCCAGTATGTATGAATTATGAATCGTCACTATTGGTTGACAAAAATCTTGATATTGCAAATTAGAATCTATGTTCATATTCTAACTACCAAATTTTAACAGTTATCTTCGCAAAATGAAGTCGATTCACGGCCCAATCTTTGACTTTTATCCAACATCATTCATCGTTCCAGAAGACTATCTTCGTCTTAACATGGAACAAAACAAGCGTTCTGAAAGCTGCTCCTTGTACACTTTTCACAACTTGCTGACATGTACCAAAGATGAAGAAACGCAAGACAGTTCACTGAAGATGAACACTGAAAAATTAAGAAAAAGGGTAAAGACCCCCTTATCTTCGCATGATCACAAAGGAACCTCCAATTCAAAAGCTGTAGCATTTGAACAACGGTGCAGCCCAGTTTGGATTTCAAAACCTATCGGACAAAGTCAAGGGAAGGGCATATTTCTGACAACAGACTTGAGTAACATTGCCACAGATAAGAAATCAGTAATACAAGAATACATATCAAGACCATTACTGATCGGAGGCTACAAATGGGATATAAGACTGTACGTGTGTGTGAGCGCAATAGATCCTCTCGTTATCTACATTTACCAAGAAGGGTTGTGCAGATTTGCAACTGAGAAATACGACACCAGTGATCTTACAGCTATGTACTCTCATTTGACAAATGCATCTTTAAACAAGTTAAGTCCAACATACGAAGAGGATAAAGAACTAATAGGCCAAGGCTGCAAGTGGCCATTGCGAAAACTGAGGCAGTATTTCAAGGACCAAAATATACCCGACTGGTATATGTGGCAAAACATCATGGCTATGATTGTGTTAACCGTAATAGGTGACTCGTTACGACTGGGCTACTCAGCTTCGAATAGAAACTGCTTTGATCTGTTTGGTTTCGATATACTTGTGGATGAAGAGCTTAGGCCGTGGCTTCTGGAATGTAACTACAGCCCTGGTCTTGGAGGAGACTGTGAGACGGATGAAATTGTGAAAAAGCCAATGCTCCATGATTTATTCGACCTTCTAGGGTTCCCAGATCGCTCCAGTTATACAAAAAGCGAAGATACCAGCGCAGAAGCTGACAATCGCGGTGGTGGTGATGCTGCGCTATCGGGAGAAGAAGTTTTGAATTCCGATAACGCATACGCTATTGATGCAACTCGGCAATATGTGGACATGTTATTGCAAAGGATAGCAAATGCAGATGCTATAGAAAAGAAGAGAAGTGGTATGTATGAATAAAGTTCCAATCTATTAACATATTTTTAATTTATCCTATTTAAACTCAACTGTATAATAACTGTTCGTTCGTACTCAAGAATTGTAAATTCTAAATACATCATACAGAAAAGTATAAGCCAGAATACTGTTACAGTACAGCTGCCCGGTTGAAGGACGCAAAGAGCATTTATTCCCAAAACCTAGTTGTCCAATATCTACGTAACCAAACAAATGGTAAAATGTGCAAGCAAGTGAAAGACCTCATTCTCGCCCAAGCAGCCAAAAGATTCAAAAAAACGAATACAAACTTGGAAAATCAAAAGTCTAATTCCCCTACCCGATGTACTAGCAAAGAGGCGACGACTACAAGGGTGAAAGATAAAGAAAGCAGTGAAACTACTGTAAAAGAGGATTCTCTTTCGCTAGACCACCAAGAGCAAAAAGTGGCACCCAAGTCAACTAATAATTATTGCAGTAAAAAGCAAGCGGAATTCCCTCACCCTAGTTCAGAAGCCTTCCAAAAACTAAAACATTATTTTGATGCTGGTGTAGACTATCCCGTAGATACCAAGACGGGAAAATTCACAGGATGTCCAGCTTTGATTACTGTTAAGAAAAATTGGTTTGATCCACCAAAGCAGCAAGGGCAATGGATTCGTGTTTACCCGTATGCACTTGGCCTTTCTAAAAGATATTATAAACAATCCTAAAATTCAAACAGCATTAGTACTAATATGACATGACATCCATTAATTTTCAGGTTTGATGCAAGGACAACCAAAAGCCCATATAAAAGCTCCCTTACAGACATCAGACAAGCTGTGAGATCAATTGAGACTTTTATGAAAGTTGCTGAACATTTATTTATGACAAATCCTAATGAAACGGACGACTACTACAGAAGAAAAGTCAAAGCAATTTGCCGAAGAGAAACTGAAATCTGGACACCACCACCAGTGTGCACTATCAACAGCTCGAAATCTGAAAGCACTGACTTGGAGAATAACAACATGGACGAAGAAGAGGAGGATATTCGAACTATCCTTGCATCAAACGCTATCCATGTCGCAGATACTCATTTTTAACAAAAACTCGCAATACATTAAATCAAATCACGACACACATTGATTGTTCATAGTAGTTCATACCATTTACTGAAGCTTTCGCTAAAACCCCTACTGCCTACTACCATTTCAGAGCATAAATGCAACTTTCTCAATGCACTCATGCTCAAGCATGTCATCACAACGGCATATCTTTTGTATGTACATGTACTTTATGTAACGTTGCTGTGTCGACCATCTCCACAGCAGCAACTTATCTCAACCAAAATATGCAAACATTTTAAAAATAATGCTAGCCATCAATTCTTATAAAACAAGCTTTTACGATAGTCAGTAAGGACTTTTACGTCAGCGTATAAAGTTAGTACACTCCAAATTCACATTTTGATAAATTGACCGCATTGATTCTCTAAATTCCACAATGGCAGAGCAACAGCAACAGCCGCAAAGTGCCAAAGCACAAATGCTAAATGACAGAACCTATCAAGAAGTTGAGTATCTCAAAAGAAATCTTGGACCGATTCTCGTGGCCGCATTGGCAGAAATCTGCATCAGAAGACCAGCCGACCCTATTGAATATCTGGGTCATTGGCTCTTAAGGTGGCGATACAATGAAGAACTGAAGAGACGAGATGTCGAGAACGCATTGGAGGTTGTCAAACAAAAAGCCTGGACTAAGGATGATGAAAAACTTACACCCAACCCTGCTGCACCGGATCAGCCTCCAGCACCCCAACAATTTACACAAGGTTTCCTTCCAGGAGCTCCTTACGCTCCACCGGGCTACGGTGGCCCATTAGACCCCAATGCTGTGGAACAACTAGCTCCCACTGAAGATATCACTGCACAACCAACCGCTACAGACACCGCGCCTTCAACAACAGTTCCAGAGGAACCTCAAGTCGAGGGTACGTCTAATGTACAGTTAATTTATGTGATTTGATTAAAAAAACTTACCAATTAGTTACACGTTTGTCGTTATCTTCTTTCCCAAGGAGAAGCAGCCCTTGAACCAACTGGTGACGCAGGTTGGTAACATCTACTCTTAGTTATTGTATTGACCTAGTGTAGAGCAGAATAATGTTATTGTTATTATAGTTGATGCTTACCTCATGCTTGTTAATAAGTTATTTAATTATTTTTACGCAGTTGAGGAAAGACGAGGTTCACAATCAGGCGAGAAACGACCATCAGGAGAGAAGAGATCATCTGTCGGAGAGAGAGGATCGAACGCCGAAAAACGACCCAGTCAACCAGGGGCAACTGGTAGTGGTGAAGTCCAACGGAGCTCTGGAGCTGATGTGCCAACTGGAGAAGCACGACGTGCGTCAATTGACAAACGAACCTCCGGAGACAGACGAGCCTCACTCCAAGAAGAGAAGCGACCTTCCGGTGAGCTTCAACAAAAACGGACGTCTGGTGATATTCAGGTTGATGCAAATAATCCCGAAGAACCTACACCATCAGCCGAGCCAGAACCAACTGCTGATGCGGAGCCTGCTGTGGAACCTTGATTAGACCCTGTCAAAAACAATATTCTGCTTAACCTTTCCCATTTTTATACTAAACATTATGAATTACTTAGTCATATTATGCTGCGGTTACAAATTATGCCTTGTTAAAATTAATAAAATTGTCACATTCTAGAATTTTCAAAAACAAAGAGACTTTAATTACTTTACTCACCAATTTATAAGACTTCCACTTACGAAAGCACTGTACAACATCGTGTTTGAACCAAACTAAAAAAATCTTGCATCATCCTATGCAAAACCAAAAGGATATTTTGTCTCGCATGGAAAAATATCGTAAAAAATACATATTTTGTTGGGTGATGCATAAAGACAAAGCTGGATAAAAAGCACAAGAAATATTTGCCGAGTGAGAAATCATCGAGGAAAAACGTTTTTTGGTTGGTAGCGGTTTTCTGTGCTGGTGTAAAACCATAACGTGCTTTTACGCTCTCTTCTTCTCTCTCTCTCTCTCTTTAATCGGGATTTCTACATACAGAAGATCCACCTCCACCACTAAGCACATTTTTATCAAGTCAGCTCACGCACCAGTGATGTAGACGATATTAAAATTGTTAATTGGTTCGGTTAGTTGTCAATCTGTGATTAGTTGGACGTGACATCTTGTTTCATTAACATTAGCGTTTGACTGTAAGTATAGGAGTAAGGGTCGTTTCTTTAGTGTTGTTTTAGTCACAAGTCCGTTAAATTGCATGGTTAAAATGGTATGTAATTATTGACTACATGTTTGTAATTAGTAACTGATTAGATATGTAATGGCTTCTTGAATTGGTAGTTTACTGAAGTGGTTGTCATTTTGATTGAATGTTTGGATTTGGGTTGTCATTAATTGTAATTATTTGTGTATAGTTTTCACCACCACTACTTGCAATAGAAGGAGGAAGCATGGATGTTGTTTCAACAGCACCCATCCGCATCAACGACAAATGCGTTTGTGCGTTTTGCGAGAATTCGTGGATCATTCCCATGGGGTATACGAGAGCGGAGGAAGTCAGAGTTTTGGAGGGGGTTGCAAAGGATCATTTCATCAATCGCATCATTTTGCAGGATGAAGTTGATCGAGATGTTGTAATGGACAGCAGTCACTCTTCCAGATTGAGCTTGCATGGAGGAGCAACTTCAAATTTATTGCAGTCTTTGGTACTCTGTGATGATTGTGTGTATCAGTTTGCTGGTGCTGAAGAAAAGATTTTGAAAGCACAGAAGAGCTACCTTTCGAAGATGACTGGGCAAAAAGACTTTTGTGAAATTCTTGCTGACCCCTGGCTTGATGTTAAAAGAATGGCTTATGCAAGTAAGTATTCAATATTGTTGGATTTTTATTAAAGAATTAAATGAAAGGAAAGAACAGAAGCTGTAATTTGTATGGTTATTTTAGAACTAAAATCTCAAGAGGCGGACATTGTTGAAAAGTTGAGAGTTATTGAAACAGCTAAGCCAAGGATTATAGCTAGAGAAAATCAAGAGAGCGTGACGACCACAGTTCTGACAATGAATACAACATCTAGCTCCACCGAAATTCGTTCCATCGAGTCGTTATCCCATGGAGCACAACTTGTTTTTGCAACTGATGTCAGCTCTATCCCTGGGATTCAAAACAATTTGCAACTGGAATTTGTCACCCCAAACCAACCGCATCACTCAACAGCTAGTGTTATGCAGGAACCCGCATTAAATCAACAGTCTCAGGCAACATCCCCATCTTCTTCTGACTCGGACTCTGACATTAAAAAATCTGAGGAAGCTGATGTTGCAAAACCCGGAACCAGTAAAGCTGATGTTTCAAAACCCGGGACCAGTAAAGCTGATGTGTCAAAACCCGGGAAAAGTAAAGCTGATGTTACGAAGCCCGGGACAAGTAAAGCTGATGTTACGAAACCCGGGACCAGTAAATCAACATTAGCAACTGCGCTAAAAAGTATGAATTTCAATGCGGTAGTTTCCATTGAACGCTTGACACTTCCTATTTCTAACTCAATAATTTCCAAACACTTCAAGATACCATGTACGAAGTAGTACATAATTTTATTAATTATAATTTTCAATATAACTGATTTTGATGATTCTGTTTTTTATACCAACAGCATCTTTAGTCAATACGAATGGAAAGAAGGCAGCGGTAGCTTCCGAAGGGTCTTCAGATTCTGAAGAAAGTGACGATGACTCAAAATCTAAGGAAAAGGAAAATGCAGATGATCAAAATGAAAGTGACTCTGACGGTGAGCAACCTGAAAATGAAAAAAGACCTAGCAAAGGCAAGGCGAATGCCAAGAAAGTCGATTCGGAAAGCTCAGATGATGAAGACGACGACGACGACGACGATACGACGTCCAAAAAGAGTCTTAGTCAAGCGTCTGGGAAAGGTGCAGCGTTAAATGACAAAGGTGCCAGCAATTCTACCACCAAGGTTCAGCCAAAAGGCGCAGTCAAAAAGGAAGGCGCAAAGAAATCCAATGCGCAAATTAAAAAACCGCTATCAAACAAAAAATCTGAAAAGTCATCTACAAAAGCATCCACTGGAGCTGCAGTTAAGAAGCTTCGTACGTCAGTGTCAGCGACTCCAGAAGACAATCCCATGAACAAGGCTAAATCTGGAACTAAGAGACCTCTTACATCCACCCCTCTAGAAGCTTCAGTGATCCCGACTAATCCAGCTAAGAGAGCTTTGAAATCACCTCCGGAAGAGAGTCCTATAAAGTCAACACCTGGAACTCCAAAAACAAAAAGTAGTCAAATAGACGAGTTGAATTCGTTTGAGAAACCGGCACCGAAATCATCACAATCGGAAGTAGCAAAACCTCCCGATTCCAAAAAGAAAAAACGCACAATGATTGCGAACCGAATGGTTAGTGATACCAGCAGCAGTGATAGCAGTGATGCAAATGACAGTGACTAACTACCAGAGTTCCGATACCTCGGTATTTTTAAGGCACTTCGGTAGAAGGTAAAAGGTGACGTAATACCGTTTCCTTTTTTTAGCACTAGTTTTTATAAAATACGGATTACCGCTTCCTTTCCCCTTACCTAAATTCAAAGTAATGTCAATTATTTACCGAAAATAGTATGATTTATTTACAATTCAAGGATAAAAAAGGGTAGCAATTTACTCACATTTTACTCTTGTTTACCAACAAATTTACCGCGCTGGTATTTACGAAGTTCCAATTACCGCTAGCCGCTACCTTTTACCTTCATAAAATACCGATCGGAACTCTGCTAACTACCATTACAAAATTTCATAGTTGAAGAAAGAGTAAGGCAATGTATAAGGTCATTGTGGTCGGTGAAAGAGATGTCTGATTAAGGAGGTAAGAATTTATTGCATGTAATGCAAAATTGCAAAATATATTGTTCTAAGTTAGTAAATTGTAAAATTGTTCATTTTTTACTATCGAATTCAGAGGACTTTGTTTTGCTAATAATATATTCTGTGCAGGTGTCAAAGAAAATACAGCGTTTGTGTTGGCTTGTATGTACAACAAACGCTGTATTTTCTTTGATAGATGCACATAACATTTTAGTATGTAAACTACATATAAAATAATGTTTCTTTAGCTGTAAAAGAGATTATAGTTAAACATAACTACTGCTAATCTTACGGTTCATAATTATTATAACCTCATATTTTAGGTTAATTTTGTACCGTTAGATAGGTTTGTGCAGCCAAAATGATTTTTTATAAAATAAACAAAAGTTGTTGACCTTTAATAATTTAAAAACTGTGTATTACAATAATTATTGTGCATTTTATTTTGGTTAGATGATATGACACTAGACCGACACTAACTTTTAAATATTCAGTCAGACGGACACTATTGAGATTGGAGCCAGGAAAAGCAAACCCAATAGAGCTGAAAACTGTTTTATGCATGAATGAAGGAAGTTAAACTATATGGTCTTGGCGAGGAGAGTTTCGTTTCATGCTGCATCCATATATTTTAGCTCCTTTTTTCTATTTTGTTCTTATTTCGTGTAAAGAAATACAATCGATTTGAGTACAGGGATTTATTTTTATCTTTTTTTGTAGTATTAGAGTAGTAGCGGCGTACACCATGAAGAAGGCAACTTTCGAATTGTCATGTCATGGGTGTGTATTTACAGGGACTAAGAACCGAAAAGTTGAATATATACTTATTGTTGCGCACATTAGTGTATTTTATTTCCTGTGTGTTCTTGCTTTTACCGTCTTACTTTGATGGCATTTGTAATTGTGGTTTGTATGAAACCAAAACCAAATGGTATCGTTTTGTTACATTCGTCGACGATCGACAACATTATCGCCTCATTATGACTTTCAAACCCTTTGTCTAGTCGCTGTCTTGTTGTCTGAGGTTTCCTTATGATTGATTGCATATTGGAAAAGATACTTTAGTAACTTATGACCCAGTGTTTTCTCATGTAAGTACTTAAGCATTAATCAGAGGTTTAATCTTTTATCAGTAAGGATTTGGTAGTTAACTGATTATCGTTTCATGCATCACCTTAACTTCATAATTCCATTAGCCGCTGAACATGCATGTCAATCAGAATGCTACCTAGAAAAGGTACTGCTACTATTAATATTATGTAGGGTCATGTTTGCATCTCATTTAACATCTTCATTGTCAAGTTCATGACATTTTGTTTGCCAAAACGTTTAAATTAACACGAATTAGCTATTTAGAATGACTCCATCCTGTCAGACATCGTACCGTAATGCGGCCGGACAAAACAACAGGAATAAAATAATTTTTATCAGCTTTTGAATCATTATATTGAACCATGCTGACTTACTAATTTTACTATATGTCGAATCCCGTATATAATTTTTCAAACGTTGAAACCCATGTTATAAGCATGCATACATGTATGAGGGCACACAACCGTAATTCACGACTAAAATTATTGTTTTTTACTGCACAGAATAAGATCAGCACACAAGCAGGTTATTTGGGGGCTTGTTATCGGTATAAAAGGTGTTTGAGTTACAAGATTATCCTTATCCATACCAATGGGCTCAAGGGAAAAGTATGAAGTAGTTTGCAAAGGCTTTAATTGTGGGGGGACAACTACATGAATTGCACAATGAAAATGTGTGAAATAATTCCTCAGAGAGCACATGCTTTGGATGTTTGAAAATCTGTTGGATTGTAAATATTTTTGGAGATGATTGATAATATGTACTATTTATTTCCTAGCAGATAGATGAAACCTGATTTTCACTTTTTCCCGTTAAGTTAAGAACAGACCTACGGTCACTATAAAGAAAGAGGGTGGGAGGGAACATTTTGAGCGATTGCTCTAAGGATGAAGATGCATTATATCAACTATGCACGAATCTGATAATCCGAGATCAACCAAAAGTGAACTTGAACTTGAAAAGGGATATGATATGATTCAACATTTACGGTGGAACTTGTTAACGGTATTGCATAAAGTAAGGTGAAAACTCCAAAGCCCTACTTACTTTCAGATACAGATAGGGACAATGAGATGAAACCGGAGATAAGGGAACTACTTCATGTGGGTTTAGCTAAAGTCAGAAGTATTTACAGTTTACCAAAAGCCATGTAAATATTGTTTTAGGGCAGAAAACAGTGAAGAAGGAAACCCCTGCTGAGCAACAAACGAATGACACGAGTCGGGCTGGCATCAAATCAAATTAAACCCTTTTCTTAACAATCCAAGGGTCCCACAGAATGCATATTCATACTTTTTGACAAAAAGGGTCGGCTTGGCTTATTGCCTCAGTGGGTTTGTTGCGGAAGTATTCTATAACCATGCATATATGCAAAGGGAGTCGTATATATCGTATATGTGCATGACTTTCAATATTTAATCATATCATAAATATTTTAGAATTTGATACGATTTCGACAAAAAGGGTTGACATTGGTTTATACTGTTTATCGTTTAGTATACCATAACTTGCTCAAATATTAGAGGTCTAAACAACAATGAAAAGTTATTGCATGCAGCTTGCAGGTACTAATGCAATGAGATATAATATGAATATGAATGACAGTGTTATGCAGACGTTACATAAAGCGGCTCTTCTATCTCGAAGAATATATAAGGCATGTCGATGCACTCCACGTGCAATCATTTCCTTACTTCCAGCCAAGGAGCATAGGCCACATCAGTCAACTTTCTGTCTGAGTATTACATAGGATTTCAAAGGACAAATAAGCGTGTTTTGGTGACTTCTACCAGGAAAGGTAACGATCTTGCAGTCATAACACACGGAAAAGGCTATATTGTTAAAGTGATCGAGTCGACCTTGAATCTAATGTGTAAACTTTTTTTTCAATTACAGATAAAATCTTTTTTCACCAAAATGACTTCATCGTGGACCGAGCTACTCTTTGTTTCATATCTCGTCTTTGTTGCTCTAACTCCAGTTCGTGAGAGCTCCAGTGCAAGCGTTTCCATACAAAAACAGAACCACGCACTTCCAGTAAACAACTTTGCAAACAGTTTGAAATCTGATTCAGATAAATCATCCAAATCTAAGTCTAGTAAAAGAAGGGTCCTGAAAATTTCTAAAAATCTGTTTAACAAGCTCATCAAAAACCAAGAACAATTAGAGCAAGAAGCCGACGATGAGGCTTTACTATCTGAATCTCTGCTGCTACCAGTGACAGAGCCAGAGGTGCACCACTCAGATTCAATGTCAGCGTACAATGAAGAATTGCAAAATCAGAATTTTGCAGAGAACCTGGAAAAGTTTGAGCATGACGCTAGCGAAGAAGAAGTAGCATCATCACCAGAGCAGCCCCAAAGACCTGCATACAAAGAAGAACTGAGAAATAACAAGATTGTCACCTTTATGCCAGCAAATGTACATTCATCATACTGGGAAGATGATGAAGAAATTGTTCCATATTATGACTGTCCACTTTATAGAAATAGTAATCCTGATGGAAGTGCAATTGTTAAAGCAGACCCATTTGATTGTGGCTGTGGTTATTATTGTGATTGGGGAGTTCATAAGGTTCAATGTTGCTCGTGGCCGCTACTTTGGAACCAAGATATTAAAAGCTGTGACTGGTACTTTAATGTTAGGTGTAGAACGTACAATAGTTTACAAAAGAAGCAGTAAGTTAGGTACAAAAATCCAAAAACGATGTATCGTGGTGCTATTAAAAAACAACTATGTTAAGCCAATTGATTGTAAATTACACTCAATGTATTTATTAAACGCAATAATTAAAACATAACTTAACTGTTCATAACGCTAATCGAAATGGAGATGTTCCATAGTAAAAATTAATTCCTGGAATCGTCGTAGGAGCCCGATCACTGAGTAAAGCCTTGACTCCTGCAAGAGCTATACTTCCTCTCCTTCTTGCATCATCAGCACCGCCAGATAATACTGGGTCATAGTAAGGCTTCAAGAAAAATGGGATATCGTTGACATTCCGTGGAACATACGCAGGACCAAAGAATGTGTCACTGGGTGCGAGTTGTCCATCTGTAGTCTCTCTCAGTGGACCTGAGAAACGTCTTCGAAACAGGCTTCCAGAGGTTTTCCATCTCTTGTCTTTCCTGAGACGCTTAATGCAGTCAACACAACTGTCGTAATGTTCGTTGTAAGGTTGATTTCCTAGTGGAATATCTGTATGATTGATCATCATAATGTCGGATGCATTCTTAAATGGATTAGTGTACATTGTCGCAACACTCTGTGAATAGAATTTTAAAATATCGAAATAACTTACATGTTAAAGCATGCATAAAGCTCATTATCAAAAGTAATTTGTTTGAAATATTCATACATTTGCGATATATTCTGAAATATCTTCAATCGTATGACTTTGGAGTGATTCCACCCTTTTAAAAGCCTGGATTGCTTTCATTACTACCAAAAAGGTTCCAGCAGAAATTAGGGTAAACATGATTTCTTTAATGACCCTGG
This sequence comes from Orchesella cincta, assembly GCA_001718145.1. Taxonomy (NCBI): domain Eukaryota; kingdom Metazoa; phylum Arthropoda; class Collembola; order Entomobryomorpha; family Orchesellidae; genus Orchesella; species Orchesella cincta. The sequence continues at coordinate 31,090 of LJIJ01000715.1, read as the reverse complement.
CTTGGCATCCGTCAAAAAATTCATGGTATTCTCGAAACCTAGTCAATTCGCTAAACCATGATTCTTGTACTGACGGCCTGTGAGTAACAAATTAGAAATTATTACAGACATTGGGCTAATCATATTCAATACATAAAACTGTAAAGCTTATTAGTAAATACCTTACCCATGTCCTTCTTTTGTAACAAATCTTGCCATTGTTCGGACAGCTACAACATAAAATGGATGACTTGCGTGGATAGCTGCTACATTTGCAACGAGTTTCCAAGCCCTTATCTGAACAAAGTGACCAAGGTTTCCACTTGTAAATCTGTCGCTTATTAGTGGCTCCCCATGTGGAAAAGTTTGTGGGAACGGTGACTGATCTAAAATGTAATGTCCAAGATGTCGATATATCAATGAGCCAGTGACATAAGGAACGACAGCTTTAAAGCAACCGGAGAGACCATCAATCATGTATAAGTAGTATACTACAAGCAAGTTAACAAAAAAATAAGTCAACTTAAAATTAACAAAAGACAGAAATACTTGGACACTGAAAAAATTACCATACCATAGCTAGATATACTAGGCAGAGCTAAAGATTTTCTCCGCAGCAAGTTGCTCTGTTCTAATGGAGGAAACGGCTCGTACCCCAGCTACACTTTGAATAAAAGTACGAATGAATCATATTTGTACGCTACTGACTCATTGCATTAAAAACATTCACAAAATGATACTATATTGTGAATCGACAATTAATTAGGCACTGACCCTTATTAGTGTATCGGCATAGTCGAAAGGGTGGACAGCAACGTCAACCAAACCGTAATCCACTGCAAATTTGTAATACCGTGAAATATCATCCAAAGTGATATTACTCAGAGCATCCTTATAAAACATTTCAACAAATTAAAATTGGCACTTCTAAATTCTAATTACTGATTCATTCATAGCCTAAAAACTCTTATCAGAACAACCTTACCATTCTATATGCCGTATTTTCTTAGGGGAACATATGACGAATTTAACAGAGTTATTGATTGACACTGAATTCTGCACGGTTTGATACACTCATAATGGGGGTGCAACTGAGACACGGAAATTACCTTTTAATTTTAAAAGTACAAATTCAAAATACTACACAACGTATAAAATGATACGACTTGGCCTTGACAACAACATGGTGGAAACATTATATGCAAAATGCAAATGAGGGGTGGTCCTCATACAACAACTATATATCATTATTTTATAACCGGAAGTTGAGAACTTGTATTTATCTTACTTTTTGTGTCACTACATAGTATAATAATCATTCGACCAAACATTAATACAACCTGCAAAATTTGATACAGTGACTACATTATCAACAATGCAACAAACGTAAGCTGTAAGTCACATGGAATTGTAACTGACTACATATCACTAGTTCACATTAAGCCGTTTTTACCACTATTTTAACTACATCCCGGTGTGACAAGCCACTAGTACCATTGATTAAATTAAACTATTATAGCTATTGCTTGGCATTGCAGTGATAGTGAATAACACCTAAAAGTTAGATAATTGTCATTTTGTAAGCTTCCACAACTTTTTAACAAGTCAACAATAATGATAACACCACTTCATCACAATAGGTAAAGATATTATACATGGCATTCTGTTGTGTAATGACTAACATCTACATACATACATAGAAACAGTCTGCTGAATCAGATAAATAAAGATACGTAAGGATCAATTAGGGTGCGTATCAATGAAAGGCAGGTAGTGGTGACTAAACACAATTTGAGACTATTAATTGGTTACATTAGATTACATTGGTAATGGCATGGTTTTCATGTTCTGCATATTAGCTGTTTGCAGTAACATACTACCTCTGTAAATTTCAACGTGTTAATAATAATTGCTTAAGCAAGTTTAGCCACTAATCATTCAGTCTTTGGCGGAGTCAAGTAAACGTTGTTGAGTAGCTCCTCCCGATGTCTAAGACCTGGAGGATGAAGAGGTCCGAAATAGAAGCCGGTGGGTCGTTTAGTTCCATTTATGATGATAGTTTGACCCATATAATATCTTCCAATGATGGCAGAACCCCGTTTCAGCTGCCTTTTGTCCTTCAAGTCTTTCCAACATTCGTACCAACCGTCATACTTCATTGTATATGGGTAGTAGCCAATTGTAAGACCAGAGTTATTGATAGCCATTACACTTGCTATAACGTGGAACTGATAAGTACAGGAGCTCGCAACAAGCTGTGAAAATAACAAATACCTTAGATTAGCTCTTCAATTGTTAAACATATGGTGACTGTGACTTGAATTATCTAATCACTAATCAGTAGTTACTGAGCATAAATAAGAAAGAACTGTTTCTACGAACATTGGAGACCATTGCGGTAGCACCTTCCAATCCATTTTGTTTTCCAATATATGATGAAGCCAGGTAGACTAAAGAGGCAGATATGCCAATATAAAGTATGTCGCCAATTAGCCTTGGAATTAGACCCGAAAAGAACCCTAAAAATACATATTGACATTTATAATAAAATAATAAGCAATAACAACAGATTAACTAATGCTTGAAAGGATATTCATATGGTGACTGGTTACCTGATATCCCTTCGCTTTCGTAAATGTGTCCAATGGATTGAATAACTGACTTGTAGCTGTTTTCTCGCCCCACAAATTGTCCCATAGTTCTTACAGCCACAACATAAAAAGGGTGGGAGGCTACGGTGCTTGCGGTGACGCAAACTATTTCCCAGCCAGCCTTCTTAAACGCATGTATAAAGTCAGCATCCATATCACCCAAAACACCTCTTATCCAAGCTCCAGACCGGGTTGAGCTTAACTGATATTGCTGTGGGTATTGTTGTTGTTGCTCTCCTCTCCGCCTATCATCCTCCCACGGATATCTGGCCGCTACTCGCTTGTACACCGTGTTGGCAACAACATTTTGGCAAATACGAGCGCCCAAGCCTCTATAGCATCCAAGGAATCCATCAACGTTCTTGATATATTTCACTACACAAAACACACAACAATAAGATTATCAGATTTCAAAATCAGTCCATCAAACAACAATTTTATAAAAAGGTTATCCAGAACTAACTCACAATATTCGAAAACGTTGGGTAGAGCCAAGTAGGTTGACTTTAGAAGAAGCATGGGCCGTTCCTTTGGTGCAAAAGGCTCATAACCCAGCTAAACCCATCATAACAAAAATGTTTAAAACTCACCCTCCGCTGTTCCAAAAAAAAGATTTGCAAAACCAATTAATTACCTGTATAAGCGTCCTAGCATAGTCCAGAGGGTACGTCAGCACCAAATACCCATTTTGGATGGCAACAGTTTTTGCTTCCGACAAAATTGGATGATCTGACTTCATTTTGTAAACCTAAGCACAAAAAATATAAATATAATCATTCTGGACCATAAAAATTCCAATTTTTAATCATCAGATAACCCAATCTTACTTGCTTCTTGGAAGTGTGCTACAATTGTACTGATCCTGAGTTTGGAATTGAGTATTCTTTGGGACTTTCACCCTGTCCGGTTGAGCGTTGGTGTTGAAAGCTGCTTATCTACCCAGTCTCCAATTCCCTGATTTTAATTTCAATTTGTTGAAAATTATGCAAAAGAAGAAACAGAAACAGTTTGTTGTGCAATTGTTACTGCTACTGCTACACTAATACCATATTATATTTGTACTCTAATTGCAAAACTCCTTCACTCCCAAAAATTTTGTAAATTCACATAAACTGGAGGGGCAGAAACTCGGTAAATTAGTGGTTACGTCAACACCACTTGAGCAGATTGATAAGCACAAAAAAGTATTTAGTAAATAGAGGAGCAGTACAAAATGTTTGTTTCCCGCAGTGAACAGCCTTTCTATGACTACCACTTCTGCCATGTTCTTTACGCATCAGAAACAAAGAGATTGGCGTGTGAGAGAAGGTATAGGATTGATAAGTCTTGTAGCGGTGGCCGTGATTGTCATGCGGGTGCAGACGTTCTGTCAAAAACCAAAATTCAATTCATGGTAACACCGAATAATTACTCATTAATAGAGCTCTATCACAGACTCCGAAAACCTATTTTTAAAAGGTCGAAAAGTCCACATAAAAATATCCCTCATATCCTCAGATATAACCATCGATGAACAATGAAAAACATTGGTCATTGTCATCATAATATGTACGAGTCTGGTAGGTATGAATGTACATGTCAGATTGGTTAGTGTCGAAATGGCAAAACGCATTTTAAAAGAATTTTTAGGAATGGCATAATTCTCCGGTGCATACCAATTGATAGATAACCCCTATCAAGATAAGCCCAACTAAATGTCGTTATTGTATCAACGTTAGAATCTTTTACGGCAAATGCTTACTACCGTTTATAGATTGGGCGACCACGAGTCACCAGAAACAATAATCTGAATTTTTTGAGAAGAAACGAACCCGGAATGATTCTTGAAAGATTGTCGGTGGTGGATAGATTTTGCAATGTTATTCTTATGACAAAATTTCAGAATTTGGAATTGGTCTGAATTTATTTTTCAATTTCTAGGGGCAACTCCAAGGGCAATCTTTACCCTTAAGTATATTAAATGGACCAATTGTAAATGATAGATGACGATGATAACGATGATAATGATGATTACTTTGTTAGGAAAAATTGTACAAGTCATTTTAATGTCACAAATAAATATCTCGGTTTATATCCAGTTAGACAACTTGATGATTTTGGAAAGCACCAGCCCCATCCGAAATTTCGGCCAATTTCACAGGTCTCACGAGTTCAAACAATCCTGTACCACTGGTCAAGTATCCTGCATCGGGACAGAAAGGTATGTTGTGTTGAATTGTTTCCACATCATAATCGCCCATGATTATATCCAGGTAGAACAAAAGTGGTCCTGGCTCCTTCCTAAAGAGACGAAGATAATATTATGCTCAATCATTTAGATAACTCATGTCACTCATGTAACTCATGTCAGAATCTACTCACCATCTCTCTTCCAGAGGTTCAAGAAAGTCTCTGAAAAACAGTTGCTTAAACCTCGGACCCCACAATTGTCTGGATGGTGCTTCAGGATAGCACACAGCCCAGGTGTGGGAGAAAACGTGCCACAGGTTCTCAATGATAATATCCAACTGAAATAAGTTGCCTGCAGCATCCATCTGGGGCATCAGATCGAAATACTCTTTGGCGACGTTGGGGTCGGTTGGAGGAGCTGGTGGTGGGGTGGTGGAGGCTCTGATGGTTCACTACCCCCGTCACCTCCATCATCTCCAGGGTCTGTGGGTGACTCAGTACTTGCAATTTTCTCCCCTGATGTTTCTGTCACGAATCCCTCGTCTGACCCATCTGCACCTGGAGCATCAACTCGACCTGAGAGTAACATGCTTGCTTCATCCACGCCTGCTTTGCCTTTGACACCGGTGGTAGTTCCATTGATGTCTTCTTCTCCGTTTTGGGGTGAAGGTGGAGGTTGTGGCTTAGGTTTGACTGTAATGTTGTTGTTGGGGACGTCAACAACTATTCCGTTAACCTGTTTTGAGTATTCAACAGGAAATCACAATATTATGCGTCACCAGCCATTTATAATAATTATTACTGAATGCTAATTGAATGGAGATTTTTGAAGTCAACGAACCATATAAGCAATATGAGTGAAGTTATACACCGTTGCCTCGCTCTGCTGGCAATGTTGTAATGACTTTGTAAGTGCTTCCCATACTTCGACGCTCTCGGTGCTCCGCACCTCCAAGGAGTTTATGTAGATCATGATAAGCTCTCGCATGATTTTCATGTAATTATGATTGATATACGTGTCTGGGCAGTAGTTAAACCATATGCTGAACATAATGTTGACCAACTTCCGCTTCCAAGCAATGTCATCGGGGAATTCAATCATGCGGGTGCTGAGTTGGAGCCCTTTGTTCAGAAAGGCGAGTTTGGTGACGTCTTGATACGAAAATGGCCGAGTTAGGTTGAGTTTGTAAAGTTCTGGATCGCTGGCTGACATTGCTTCACAGGCCACCTTGAGAGCTACCTCGTCATATTTTTGTATAACTGCAGAAATTTTGGGGGCTCGATTTAATCTTGAATGGACAACATAGTTGTGAATACAATATAAGTATATAAGGTTATATGCACTTACACTCTATATCATTAAAATCTTCCTCGATAGCTGTAACCGAAGATAATGAGGTAAAAAAAGTTACAAAGATGAGCGTAACCGTCACTTTTAACGGAGAAAGTAGTAAGGATAACATTTTGTCTGTGGTTAATTTTCAATTTATTGGTAATTAGAAGATTAATAGGCATATCCTTATTATGCCTTAAAATGTCCTATGCAATAGTTTTATGTAGTTTTAAAGCAATTCATTAGGAATATGACGATTCGGAGTCATCGAACTGTGCTAAATCAGTCATTATATGAATTCTGGTGAATCAGAGTCATTCACATCATTTCACATGAATTGTAGTTGGACACGAGCCAAAAAAAAAGTTTTTGAGGGTACGTACATATATTCATATGTCTAATACGCACAACAATCAAATGGAATCTTCATGCAAATGCAACAATTAAACTCATTTTGCCTGTTTTTATCTTGATTGAATACTGACAAGATAACAATTAAATCACAAATAATTGCTTCCATTGATCTTGATAGACGTTAAGTAGTTCTGAACCTGGTTTATGAAAATGTCTCTAGAGGTAAAATATGGGAATGAACAGCTAAATTACATGCATTAAAATGACTCATACACATGCGTATCCCTTATATGTACAAACGTAACTCATTTGTTGGTTTAGCTGTTTATGCATTTCTGTATTTAACCCAGGCATGCTGTTTCATTCTTATTTCATTGCCTGCTTCGCTTGGTGTCTTCCGTCAATAGTTAATGCACACTCACTTCCGCACGCGTGGTTGTTATGATTTTTATAGCAGATCTAGATTGTATGAGCTTAAATATGCATTTGGTTGTTTGTGTAAAAAGATGATAATTTGGGTCTTAATTACCTTGAACCACTGCACTGTAGTGTGTTCAGTGATGTGGAACTTATTGATGATGCTAGAGTCGAGAACTTTCGTCATGTAATATTTTTCTATTCCTGGAAAGATTATCAGCGCTTATGTGACTGAATGCACATTACTAATCACGATCTCCATTACGTCATATCCTCCTAGCAGACGCTGAAAAGCTGGAGTCATGCTGGTTCGTGTTTGTTATCTTTTTTAAATGAAGCATCTACACCAGTCATATTCACATTCGCGTTTTCTATAACTAAAATCTGACATTCATCTCGCATCGTGAGTTTGCAATACTTAGTATTCATAAAATGACACTACTACGAGTGATTGTCGAAGAATGATGCAATGAGACGTGACTTGTTCAAATACAAACTTATTTCCTTTCTATTCATGATAAACACCTGTATTATTTCTTGGTTTGATAATTTGGTGCGTGTATTGAACAAACATATCAATATCATGACAAAACACTTCGGGTTCCTTTCCCACGATAACAAACCATTTGCATCTATATAAACCCCTCAACTTCTAGAAGCAGCTTCAGTTCCATAATTGCTTTGTCTGTTTTCTGCTCCGTAAATTCTGTCAACTACAGAATATATCATTATCTGAATAGCTAACATTTAAAAAAATCTTTGTCATCATGAAGTTTTGGGGGATATTCGCCATTTTGCTCACAGCAGGAGTCTTTCTGGGTATTTCGGTTACGGAAACCGAAGCGGAAGCTTGTATGTGTACTTATGAGTATGACCCTATTTGTGCATCCAACGGTGTCACATATTCCAACATGTGTCTTTTCAATTGCCAGAAGAAAGTAATCACAGGTTAGTATAATGAATATCAAATACAGCACTACTTCAAAATTCTATAATGTAGAACATCTTGCTCATTGCCCTAATTTCTTTTCTACTGTAGATCTGAAGGTCGAACGAAAAGGGAAGTGCAACTAGCCATTTTCCCATGGATCTCTGAATAGATCTGCCGGCGACCTAGCTGTAGTTAACATCCATCTTTTCGCAATGTATTTTTTAAATGACAATTATTAGCATGTTAAATATGTTAAACAATTTAATTGAATGATCATGCTCCCGGTTTCACATATTTTTGTTTTTTCTGTGAAAATATCTTTGAATAAACATAATTTTCATGATACATAAACCCTATAAAGTTTCATTCATAAATAGATGCACATTTATTAAGTTGAAATGGATTGACAAACATTCCAATGTCAAATGCATCATTGCGCAAATATTGTTGTGTTGTGCATTGAGCAATATTTTATTTGTTTTTGAAGCCCATTCCATGGTCATATATTTCTTGTGGCTTATGGTTATGAAATGCGTTATCATTTCCCTTGCTCGGGCATCTCCATTGCCTTCGTCGCAATGAAATATCTGAGAAACATGCTACGCGGATGATACTTAAATTCAAGTGTATGTAATTTGTAATGCTGGAAAACTTGATGTTACACGGTTGTGTTCATGGTCATAATTTCTGTAGCCAAAGTTTTTAATCATATAGTTGACAGTTTCAATGTCCTTGATGTTAAAGTTGAAATCTTTCGAGTAAGAAAAAAATTACTAGAAAGTTTAGCTCATGGTCACAAACAAAAGGATACGTATTCAAACACAATGACTCTGATTTAAGAAAAATGTGCAACGTTTTCCAACCTATTGTTTTAATTCAATGGAAGGAGGTCATGCTAGAGCAACAAGGGCTTAATAAAAAGATGATACGAAAAAACAAAATAATTTGTTCGTTAAAGGATTTTCTGAAGTACAGTTGAAAGGGGTTATATGGCTATAAGCTCTCCTTGTTGAAGTTTACTTACTGCAACTCGTCTTCATTTTGGGGCGTGTTCAAGCTTTATACAGACTCGAAGGTGGCGTTGTTAGCCAGAGTATTTCTTTTATTAAGGTGAGGAACACAACTTTATGGTATAGATAACTGATTCCATAAAGTTTTATAACATATTTTAACAATTATTCTGTTTAAACTACGGATTTTAAGCGACCTCGAGGTCACATCCAAATGGCTACTTGGAGCTACTGTCTAATAGTTCTAACTGGAAGCATTATCCACCTAGACGCGATACCTTCTATCCAAAGTTCGCATACAGATAACGAGCTCGGAAACACTGAAAGCAAAATCACAAACCCTACTTTTGCTATATCAAGTGAAGCGGCCGAAATCTCAAGCCCAGTTGACGAAATTTTGAAGCGAGAGGCAAATCAAATCAATTCCACCACAGACAATGTCGTAGGTAATCACTGGTAAAGGGGTCATGGACACATTGGACAAGCTAGTTGCAGCACCTGCCAAACGAGAAGCAAGCTTGGAGGAGGCTGAGGCTTTCGCTGCCCCTTTTATTAACATTCCCATCACAGCTAGTGAAGTCTCGGAACATGACGCTCCTGCATCTACTGCAGATGAAGTCGGGAAACGTGCAGTTACTCCTGGTGAGAAATTGTCCCAAGAAATAAAAGAAATCATTAAGGCCGCTGCTGGTAAAGCAGAAGATGCGCTACAAGATGCTGGCGAAAAACTGACAGAACCACTTGCAGTACCAAATGCTAACGGAGCCACAAGCTCAATTGAGGCTGTGGCACCTTCAACCATGGATATTTCTAGTCCGGCTAGTGAACTTTCGGAACATGATGATCTCAGTTCCAGTGGAGACGAAGAGGAAAGTGATGCTGAGCAAACTGAGGCAATCTTGGCTAGTGGACTCGCAGGTCATCACTACAAGAAGGGATATAAAAAGCTAAAGGGTTTTAAAAGAGGGAAAAGCGTATTTCCAACAAGGTTAAGATCTCAACCCGCCACAAGGGAGGTCCACGCTGAAGGAACAACTCCTCCTCCCTCCATCGACGAAGAAGAAAATATCAGGGTAGTAAAGGATTTATTCAACTTGTTACAAGGGATGGGAGGCGCACAGGAAGATGTGCTATCAGCTCCTGCTAATGGTTTAAAGGGAGTTTTAAAACGAAAACAGTCCAAAAAGAAGCCAGGTAAAAAGGCCCAAATCGAAGAGGAAGGAAATGACGAAGATGAAGAAGAAGAAGAGGTCAGGGTAGTTAAGGACTTGGAAGAAGTTGGAGGCAACCAAGACGAATTGCCATTAGCTCCTGCTAATGGTTTAAAGGGAGTTTTAAAACCAAAAAAATCAAAAAAGAAACCAGGTAAAAAGGCCCAAATCGAAGAGGAAGAGAATGACGACGAAGAAGAAGGGGTCAGAGTTGTAAAGCAAGCTGAAGAACTAATGGAAGACTTGGTTCCAGTACCCGCTGATGGAGTTACAAGCCCAGAAGAGAAAGAGGCGGAAGCTGTCATTGCTTCCCCTACCAATGAGGAGGAGGATGAGGACAAAGTCCTGGCCAAGGTTGCAAACGCAACCGCTGAAGTATTAAATCGAGCAACTGATGTGATAGCTCATTTGTCCCCGGCAGCCTTATTATAACAGACCAAGATGATTACAGTGAAAGGATCAAGATGAATGCAATTTCAATTATAACAACATTTCATCTATTTACTATATAAATTCTTCTACCTATTTATTTATTCGGAGCAAGGGAATGCTAAATAAAAAATGTCATATTAAAAAAAGTGTTATTTTTAGTACCTTTCATATTCAGTTCGTATTCATTTTGCATTGAAATTGTGTGGATACGTTTGCAAAGGATTTTTACCACTTAACATACACATATACTTGGCATTGAAATTTCCTGAATTGGTAGTACTCATATTATCATTTACATCAGCATGACAAAGTCATAATTTCAACGTTTAACTGGACAAAGCTGCAAACGGGCTCATGAGTCATGTCATAGTCATGAGGTACTTTATACATACTCATTAGTGATTGTAACATAGCGCCATATTATTACTGGCAAAATATGCCATCGTTTCACATTTCCTGTTATACCATTACCCGACTTCCGGGCTATGCTCGGTGTAAAAGTCACAAAATAGCTGAAACAGAATCAGTCAACAAGTGAATATTTAAATAGTATAAAGTCAAAGGTAGTAGAAAATGCCGTGGTCTTTTTTGTATTGTAGAGTCATGTGGCATTATAGAACGGAAGGAGATACTTTCCATACTAAATAGTCCACAACTACTTCAACGGTAAACGCATGCTACTTATTCAGCCCTACATTCTAATAATTTTCTCCCTTCATCTTTTGAAAACCTTTCCTTTTTTCCTGAACAAGCATTCTGCATCAAATAGAAACGTACCACACCAACACCACGTCAAACCTTATTTACCTCATCACAGAATAAAATGTTCCCATACTTTTTGTACCACCACGAGTTTTTACTTTTCTGCGAAGAAGGAAAAACTTGCCAAGTGTCTAATCTCGTAATCTGCTAGGTTGGTAGTTGGTTGGTGGTGCTAACATGACTGACATGCTTGAGAGGAAAAAGTCTTTTTACTTTGTGGTTTTTATACCCAAATGATGAGTGTCTAAGAAAATCCTGTAATCATCAGCAAAAGTACAGCAGCGTTACTTATTCCAACTCCAGACTTTCCCCCGACTTCTTTCTCCACTTAAAGTAGATACTTTGTACGTGTCTGTCTGTTTCAGAGAAGTGGAAGTTGAGGTGCGTTAGTGAGTCTGGTGGTAACTTTACGCTACAATTGATGATCACAAGGAAAAAGCCTCAGCTAAGTCACACATCACATGTGTAGTGTGTTCTGACTTTCTATCCCTTCAGATGATGGCATTACAGTGATATACTGGATAATTGCAAGAAATAGAAATGATGATGAGGAGGACAAGGAAAAAAAGTTTCTCCAAAAAGTTTTCGTATTCAAGGTCCATGAACATCGGTAAAAAGACGTGTGGTTCTGCGGTGTGAGTCCGCCTGTCCACGTCACATCAAATCTCATCTTTTCCCCAGTTCAATAAACTTTTTTTTCGCCAACGCGTTCCTTTCCTGTGCGTTAAGTACATTTAATGGAAAAATCTTTGACAAGCGGTAGACAAGAGGAAGAGAGAAGACTCTGATACAAATTTAATGAATATGGGCGTGCGACGACAAGATGCAAGTTTTTTTACGTCTTGTCTGGGGTTACCTTATCGAATTCCGTTAATTAACTAACATAAGAGCTGCGCATAAAATAACATGACGTTGCCAAAAACTTTTTTTATATTCTAGTTACAAGTTTTTCAATTACCATTCCTTCATAATGAATTTCCAAATTTGTCACTTCTGAATGTTCATATTAATGCAATTTTCCAGTTTCAGATTCGCAAAAGCTCCGCAAAAATAATGAATCAGTCGGTTTGTAGATAATCGGCCGTATATTAACATCAACCCACAGGTCACGTCATTTATATGGATGGCGACTGTGCGTGGATTGCCTTTCTGTATTCAACTTTATTGTTTGTAAGTGTACAAAAGTACCGAATATCCATTGTTTGTCTGAGCCACGTAGTTCATAAGTATATTTTGTGAGGTAGAAAGTCACAACTTCCCATTAAATGTCAAGCCAGGCGACCAACACTATCCATAGCCACTTGCATATCGTGGGCAAGCACGGAATGGTGAAGTTGCTCCAATTGTGATCATTTACTATTTTTGAAGTAGGCACTTGAAATTGGTACGAGTTGTGTTGTCAAATGCTTGTGTAAAGCCAGAAGAATCTCTGGTATGGTGTGGCGAGGTTATTTTTCTCGCTCTGTCCTAATATATACTCTATTCACGTCACGGCCAACTTGAAAGAGAGAGAGCTTAGCTCTCACTAGTCTCAGGTTCCAGCAGGACTGCATTGCTAGTTTCACCATATCCTCACGATTTTCACCATTTGCCGTGATGCCACATAATTTCATAATATATGAATACCAGGGCATTCTCACTGTCCCTCTTGGCTTGTTCTCCACTTCTTCTGGTTGGCTCTGAATGCTTTACCCTTTCTCAAGTACGTGCGGAGTGTGACTCTTGCAGATTGCATACCGGTGTGGTGTAATACACATCGTAGATGAGTACAAGACTTGAGTTTATAAAAGATAAAACGTAATGTATGTATGCACATCATAAATATGTGCAGTGGTAGATAGCATCACAAGTTTTTCTTTCTCCCAGTGAAAGTAAAAGAAAGAAGCGTAAAAGGAGGACATGCACCCACACAAGACACATTTGGTGTACTTTATGACTTATGAATTAAAGAGAACGAGAGAAAATTCAGGGGAAATACACAAGTGAGAAGAAATCCTTGCATTCTTTCTGCTGCCGATGTTGGGCCGCAAAAAAACTTTTTCGCAACTAACACGTAAATGTTGGAATTGCGACGTTTTTAATTTTTGGCAACGCTATCAATAATCTAAATTTCAAGTTATATGGGATTCATTGTCACGTCAATCCAGATCACCTTGCCTGAGCATACTGATCTAAAAATCCCAGATGAATCTATAATATTGATCTCTGATATCACAGCGCGACTTCGTTTCAAGTATATTTGCTCGCTCGGGCTAATGACACATAAACCTACCTTTTCTTTATATTCGTACATAATTCGACCATGCAATCATTCAAAAATATAAGGATGCATTGCATTTACGTATAGTTCTTTTTTATAAGACTGAATATTATACCAGATCCAAATGTACACAAAGCATGGTTTTGTTTATTCAGCAAGAACGGGAGAAAAGGAGGACAAGTGATAATTAATCATTTTCGTGAGAAACCCTCGGATTTACTCTCCGATCTCACCATACCCAACTAGTACGTAGCACTCTACTTTTCCCAAAAGAAGAGCAAAGAGATTCATCTTTCCAGCAAACTTTTGACTAATAGCCAAACCTGGAAAGTAGGAGGGCTTGCTTGTGCTCCTCTCATTTATCAACGTTTTAAGGAAAAAGCAAAGTCAATACATTCTAATTGCAACTTTTCAGCCGCAGCCCAGCTACACAACGTTCCAAGTTCTCAAGCTTCACACTGCCAGCCCCTTACGTATGTCTTACTGACTTACATATAAACCTACCTTTCTGCTCTTACTTATAGCTACTCATCATGATCATTAACACGAGTGGAGTAAAAACGTGTATTTATTAGCCCGAATACTTTTCTCATTTTTCATTTCATCTTCATTTTGCATAACATATACCTACAGTGGGAATTGACACAATGAGACCTTTCGTCGGACGGACCAAACCACCCCCGCTCCGATAAGCGTGACGCCATGGTCACTGACCATGACCCGCACCTGCGAAAAACCAGAATTCTGCGTAAAAAATCAAGATTTTGCTCGCTCCGCGAGCATGAACCATGAGCATAACATAATATCCAGAGCAATTAACTCACCATGATCATCAGCATGAATCATGACAGATTCCTTCTCCTCTATCAGAGCAAAACCAAATGATCTACCGCACTGATGTTGTATACATATTGTCTGCTAGACACACTGTGAACCATAACCACCTGTTATTGTACATACTATACATTGTGAACCACACACACAATCCCTTGTACTGATGTTTGATGCATTGTGAACCATGTACAAACACTACCCACCTGTGAATGCCTACACTATACACACACTATCCCAAATACACATCACCTGTTGTTGTTGTTTTATCACTGGTATGCTAACACAAAAATTAGGTAAAACCGGCAGAATATCACATTGCCCCAGTTAGCACAAGATTAGACAGGATGTGCTCACCTCAACAACCACAACCAAACTGAGCTCTAGCCTTTGTGCAATGGTATTAAATATGTTGATACATTTTCAATTGGAGTGAAATTGGCGATATGGAGGCATGAGACAATTGAACGAAATGGTGGATGCTATATAATGTATGTTGTAAAACATACATTTTTCAGTTTATCAACATCATTGAAACCATAAACATGGATAACTTTTACGTACATTTACATTCAGATGCATCATCGCATCATTATAGTGACAATACTAGAACCAATTTTAGAAATCATTTGGCATTACCAATATCCATTGATGCGGAACGATACGAAGTTGCATTGTCAGAAATGACATATACTTACAATACACCATACATTAAAGCTGGTACAAAGCTTTTTACAATAATAGCATCCAATCCTCCAACTGAACAACCAACTACAAAACTTGTAAAATATGAAAATATTTTCGAAATGGAAGGGTCCAATGCCGAAACTAGAATGGAACCTGCAAATATAGCCACGTATGAGTATGCAAAAACTCACAATGTACATTTAACCGAAGCAATGGATATATTTGAAGCAGAGGGGTGGGAAGTGGATAAGAGTCAACTTCAACTCCTACATACAACAATGGATGTAGTAGCAACCAGAGATATATCCACACTACAAGATTTAATGAGTGAACTCAATACATTACTAACTCCAATTAGTATAGAGTATGTACGCGAAACGAGTGGTACAATTGATAAAATCACAGCGAAACAGAATAAACCCCATCTTATTGCTAACAAGGAACTAGCATATGCACCAACTATCAAAAAACTTTTTGGATTAGAAAAGGATGACGATGAATACTATTATGATCCTGACGAATCAAACTTTCATCATCGCTCAGATCTAGTAATTACACCTTTTGAGCTGAAAAAGGGGGATAAGCTCCTCTCAATCGAATTCTACAAAGGTGAAATTAGAACAATACCAATGACGTTTAGAAATCAAGAGCTGGAACCTGGTACAATACTAACAGCATTAGCTAGTAAAGACTTGTATTCAATCGAAGAGTTGACTAGGGAAATTTCAACTGTTAGACCTAACATTATGCGACTTGGAATTAGTAGTGAACGCGCTCGCTTACTGGTAATGTTTCCTAAAGACTGCCAAATCAAGTTTAACGAAAGAGTCCAATCAATCTTTGACTTGGACATGAGAGATGAAACAATATTCCCCAAAAACACATTAATTACAATAAATGCCAAGAACAATGCGAGGTGGGATGTTGGTATGAAGAAGATATACATGTATACTGACTGTGTTAAAAGCCAAAGAATTGGTGATCAGATTGCTCCACTATTACGAATGGCTGGCTATACAGGAGAGCAGAACCAGTTAATTATTAAAGAATTTAACAATTTACAGTACCTCCCTCTATCAAAAGATTTCATTGACAGCATAAAAGTGTATTTAAGAACCGAAGTTGGCGAAGAGTTGCCATTATGCTTTGGAACGGTGACTACAACACTACACTTTAGAGAAAAACGATTTTAAGTATGTATCAAGTCGATATTGACCAATTAACACGCCTCTACAACCCACAATTGGGTAGAGGTCTTGATGATGGGTTACAATTTTACAAATCATCGTACAGACGTCAGAAAGGGGCTGGACTAGGAGGAATATTTGGTAGCATTGCGAGGCATTTATTACCCTTCGCAAGAAGGGTATTATTGCCAGCCGCTCAAAAGTATTTGGTTCCCCATGCAAAAATAGCAGCAAAGAGTCTAGCTAGTGATATATTATCAGGGAGAAATGTTAAGGAAAGTATAAAAGAAAGGGGTTCTGCTGCAATAAAAGGCATAGGACATGATATTTTGAATCAGTCAGGTACTGGACGTACTCGTAAGCGCAAGATTGTAAAACTCGCTCGACTAGCTAAAAAGCGTAAAAGCGTAAAGAGGAAGAAGAAGAAGAGTGTAACACCATATTTTCTTGGTTAAAATGGGGCGTAGCTATAAGCGACAAAGGGCAGAAGAGTCATCGAACTCTAGAAAGATTGCTCGTAATGACTTTGTAAGATCAGAGTCGAATCTATTTCATGAACCTGGTTATGATATCACCATAAATTCTGCATGCACAACTGCATACCATCCAACGTCGTCCCTTTCCGATACCGCACCAATTACATTTTTTATCCAAGGAAACGATACACAGCATATTGACATGTCTAAAACAAAGCTAAAAGTTAGATTTCAAATTGTGGGCGCTGCTGGTGGGGATCTCGTAAAATTTACAGACAAAGCAGTATTGGAATATGGACCTGTCAACTATCTTTTGGCTAGCGCATTTGATAGAGTAACTGTTAGTTTAAATGAAACGGAAATAACCCCCAAATCGAGTTTGTACCCATACCAAGCAATGTTTGAAACATTGTTAAGCTACTCTACAGAATTTAAAAAGAGCCAGGCTGAAGCTGCAGGATTCTATCGTACAAAGGATGAGACATCTGGAACAGACGAAGGCTGGATATCTCGAAGAACACTAGCAGATGAGAGTAAAGAATTTGAAATGATTGGTAGACCACATGGAGAAATCTTTACACAGACTAGATACCTCCCTCCTGGAATTGATATACGAATGCAGCTTCATAGAAGCTCTAATGCATTTGCATTAATGTGCACAGGGTCGTCGAAAGAAAATGTAAAGCTAAAGATTTTAGAAGCAAAGCTTTATATTGAAAAGTTAACATTAGCACCATCTGTCCAAGTTTCTCTTCTCAACAATTGGGAGGATAATGCATGTGTTTACCCAGGCAAACGAATAGAAATGAAATCGTACAGTCTACCCACTGGAACATTTCAAGACACTAACGAATCGCTTATCACTGGTCTTATACCAGATCGGCTTATACTAGGAATTGTAGAAACAGCTAACATGCAAGGGGATTATGGCAGAAATCCATTCAATTTCGATATAAATGGACTTAGCCAAATCATTGTAACCTGTAATAGTGAACAGTCCACACAACATATTATAAATATTGATAAGGACGAAAATAGACTATTGGAGGGTTACATGTCACTTTTTGATTCGATGGGGGTGACAGCGTGTGATCCAGGACTCGACATTCGCCTAAGCGAATTTGCTAGAGGCAAAGCATTATATGGCATTAATTTGAGGAATGTAGCAGAAGGATTTGGAATCCCACGACACGGTAACGTGTCAATCTACTTGAAATTCAAGAGTGCAATAACCAAGAGCTTGACTTGTGTGCTGTATCCCGAATATCAAAATGTAATGTATATTAACAACGACAAACAGATTTACTTTAAGGACTTTGCACGAAAGTATGAGAAATGAATACAAACGAGATCTTGGAATGCTTTAAGCGCATTGCAAAATGCAGAACATCGACACAATACCATGTTATTCCCTGCGATAAACTAACCGATTTAAAAATTAAAAGCTATCCGTTTGTGGTTTGTATAAACACTGACGATTCAACAAAACCAGGTTCTCATTGGTTGGGGCTAATTGTTGTAAGAAAGGGGGCGGAACTCGAATTTTTTGATTCTTATGGTCTCCCTTTCACCATGTATCCAAAATATATTAGAGAATTTGCAGAACAGAATAATATGACAATACTTCAAACAAGAAAAATGCTCCAATCACCAACGAGTGAGTTATGTGGAGCTTATGTAGTAACACATACCTTACATAGAATTAAAGGATGTTCTCGTGCTTCTTATTATGCAAAATTTTCAAATGACTTGTTAAAAAATGATAAAATTGTCAATGCTTTTGTCAAAAAGTTGTTTATTTCCAATTTAAAATGTAAATATTTTCAAAAATGTAATTCTTTTAATAAAAACTTTTAAGTAAAAGAAATCCAACCCTTCTGTTTACTTGTTATTACCGGTGACCTCTTCTTGGTTTTTGGTGAAGCAATTTTAGGCATAAGAGTAGGCATATATTTAGCAATCACTGGTTTTGAGTACAATCCATCAGGGATAGATGGTATTGCAGCAAGCACATCAAGCATTCCTGGCTGTAAGCCAACCTGATTGTTTTGTATCCCCTTAATCATCATAGGATAGCTAGTGTTTTGTACGGTATTCCCATTAATGACAATCTCCATCCGATCATTGTGGGTAATTTTGTTTTTATTCAAAAACTCGCTCAAATCCATTTGCTTCTTACTATTCAAAAGTGATGCTAAACTAACTGGTGGGTCCTCAGGCGTCTTTGATGATTCGTTATCACTATCGACATTTTTAACAAGTACAGGTTTACTTCTTCTCCGTGCCTGCTTAACTTGTAAATCTCGTGCAGCATTACTATAAAGTAAAACTTTTACATCATCAGGTATATCTTGATTCAAAATCGAGCTACG
Organism: Orchesella cincta; assembly: GCA_001718145.1. NCBI lineage: Eukaryota > Metazoa > Arthropoda > Collembola > Entomobryomorpha > Orchesellidae > Orchesella > Orchesella cincta. The sequence continues at coordinate 12,028 of LJIJ01000715.1, read as the reverse complement.
CTTATGATCTAGTTTAGCTTCTTGGTCTTCTCCTTCTTTCATCAATTGACGGTATAGGGTTTCTGGTACGAGCTTGTATCGTTTAGCCATTTTAAATATAATCTTTCAACATGAGCAGTGCAGCAGGTAAAATATATTGTAAGAAGCCACCCTTTTGAACAAATATTTTTCTCTTGCTTGCCACCGATCCTTTTCTACTGCCAACTGCTAGAATGGATTTTTTATACTGTCCTCTTCGCAATTTGCTTATTTGACACTTTGTGAGTGGGACACGTGCCTTTATTACGTTATGAATAACTTCTTGTAGAGTTTTTATTTGCTTTGGGGATGCCTCGGCTAATAGTAACCTTCGCTTTGAATAATTTTTGCTATGTTTAGCAAGTGACTTTAAAAAGTCTCTATGCTGGATGACGTTATGAACCATACTGACATGATACTTGGTCAACTGACGGATATAAAATGAACATTTTCATAAAACTAGCTGCATTTATACTAATGGAACGATGGAATACACATCAGAGGATTTTGTGGATCTAACAAATCCTACAGCTTTTACAAGCGTTCACAAAATTACCAATACCCTTGGACATTCCATTAAAAATGTAAAGGACCAGGTTTTAAAACAGAATGCATACCGATTACATCACCCAGCTCCAAAAAAGTTTCCAAGACGCAAAGTTTTTAGTCCTTATACTGATGCAAATTGGGGTTTGGATCTTGCAGAAATTAGAAAATTTTCTCGATCGAATTACAACAAGAATTACATTCTGGTCTGTATCGATTTTTTCTCAAAGCATGCATGGTTTAGACCCCTTAAAACAAAATCTGCAACTGAGGTACTTGATGCTTTTAAAGACATTCTGGATAAGTCTGGAAGAAAACCAGAAAGACTAACATCTGATTATGGAAAAGAGTTTATTAACTCAAAGTTCAAAGTATTCTGTGGCGAGAATAACATTTTACAATACTTTACAAACTCTCCAATCAAAACAAGTATAGCAGAGCGTCTGATTAGAACAATCTTTCAAATAATATCCAAGTATATGACGCATCATAAAACCAAAAGGTTTATTCACAAGCTCAGCTCTTTTGAAAACATTTACAACAATACCTATCATCGTTCGATTAAGCGAGCACCTTCTACCGTCTCGCAAGAAAACCACTGGCAAGTTTTTGATGCATTATATGGTGATATGCCCAAGAAACAAAAACCAACACTAGCTGTTGGTGATGTTGTTCTTCGAGTACTCGACAAACCAATATTCACAAAGGGATATTCTCATAACTTTGAATCAACCCCTCACGTAGTTATTAAAGTTCGTGATACAAACCCACCCACCTATGAAATTGAAGGGGAAAAGGGAAAGATTCTCAGAGCATATTACAGAAAAGAGCTACTAAAGTATTAGATTTTAAACAAATCTTGTCAGTTTGCTCTTGCTCTCATTTCAATTCACTACAAAAACCAAATCAGTTTACTACAAAAACCGAATCCGTTTACTACAAAAACCGTGAAAAATGGCAAACATTGTTTATGTGGACAACGAGTCGCTAGAGGAACTTTTGAGGGAACAGATAACAAACTCGAGACTATTGGGATGTCCTGGGTTTCGGGTTTTAGCATGTAACAGGGGTCCACCAATATCAGATGTACATTATGACGCTTTGCTCAAACGACCAATAACCAAATTATGCGAACATGGAGTTGGAGTTTGTCAATCATATGCTGAAATTGCGTACTTGCTACTATCAGCATTTGCAAAGGGATATATTACAAGAGGACAGTGGGAGGGTCTCTTTCCACAGCGTGGCTGTGAAAGATTTAATGGATGTCCTCGATTCTCATCACCTTACAGAGATTGTTGTGGATTTCAGTTAACAAAATCTCGCACAAATTTAAATCCAGACTATGACGTTCCCCATACTATTCAACAACGTGTTGATATTGACCCGACTACATTAGCACCATATACAATTGGATGTAATCATACATACTGCGACGATGGTGCACCCTACAAATATGCACTGTTCCGTGCCTTTGCAAGTGACTTGCTTTTGGACTTTAACTTTGAAATTGACTTGGAACAGCCTCATGCAGATCCACTTTACACCATAAGAAATTATGGATGGGGTAAAACCATAAACTCATGGCGTGAAATGGGGGCAACGGACTGGAAGCATGTTATTTTAGATGAAAGATTTCATCCAACAAAAAGATTTACAGCTGTAGCAGACGGAGTGCTCTGGGATCCATTGTCGGTCGCAAAACGAGTTCAGCATTTAGAAGTTATGGATGAATCCCCACCACGTCAACAAAACGAATCTCAAGATCGTAGAGAGCCTACCCAATCAAATCGTGGAACACGAAACTGTGATGTTAGAATGTGGATGTCTGAATATCATAATGTACCAATTGTACATATGATGCGTACACCAAGAGGACGGGTTGGAGTTGGACCAAGTACTGATATGTATTTGAATGTAGTACTAAAACAAGATGCGAATAGAATTGTAGAATTTATTCTAAGTTGTGTTAACACAAGCGGTTCTTTGAGTGATATTCGTAAAATGAGAGATACTCTTGACCGTGGCAAGCGCATTTTGTCATTAAGAGGGCGGAGACCAAGAGAATAAGAACATGGATTCGGAAACAGAATCTATTTCGTCACAGGTGAACACTGCCTTTTCAGTGGTGTTTTGTTTTATATTCATCATCTTTATCGTTTTACTTATTATGCTGCTAATGGTTATTTCTGACACACTGGTCTTGAACATTACATTGGAAAAACTTGCTGCAAATCTAACAAATGGCATGGTGTTGGATAACTCGACGAGGGGGTAAACTACGAGTTGCATGGGTTAAAAGACGTGGACGGAGATATTTAAGAGTTTCTCGTGGGATGGATACAATTTACATTAGACCGGATCTTATTCCTGGTTTTTTATTTGAATTTTTGTTTTGTGGAGTAAAAATTTATATTCTTACTCGTGAATACATATTTTAATCAGGTTTTTTGTATATAATCATATCTTCTGGGAATAAAGAATTTCTAATTCTAAATAAATCATTTTGTTTTTGACTATAATCTAAAACTACATAACCATATGGTGTTGTTGAGCAATCTTTATACGCTGCTTCGAGCGTTGGACAATTTTTTCCACCATTCATGGCTCGGCCAATATATTGAAAGTGAGCATTGTCTCGAGGATTTCGCATAAGCACAATGTAGCGGCATTGAAGTGAAATTGTTCTCTGACCAGGTTCAAATGCATTTTGAGTTAGGTATAGGCAGGATATGTTTTGATGATGGCTTTGTCTTACAAAGACGGACTGCACCTTGTTGTTCTTACATTCATGAATCAGATCGTCTAAAACTAAAAGCATGTGATGCTGAGGAGTTGGGTTTTCAATGTCATCTGGTAAACCTTTATGAAACTCGATATTGGGAATCTTTTCCAACTCTTTTTCAAGTTCTGGCTGCTTTTCCGTGTAACACCAAAGTATTCGGTTGATTGGTTTATCGAATATTTCATCCTTTCTCTGTAAAAGACGCTTAGTGAGCTGAGTCTTACCTGATCCCGTCATTCCTGAAATCATAATGCAAGCTGGAGATTCCAGCTGCCAATTAAAGTGTGGTTCCATGGTAATTGTGAAATGAATAATGAAGAAAATACACAAGGGCTTTTGTTTTTATACATTTATTTACATAAATATCAAAGATAGGAATATGGTACATAAATATCAAAGATAGAAATATGGTACATAAATATCATAGATAGAGACAACTTTACCCTTACCCTTGGTAGATTGATGGTGTTCAAATGTTATTTGAACTAATTGCCCGAAAACAACATACGAACCCTACCATTTGAACATACATACTCCCTTTACCTTTTTTACCCATCCAATAATGGTTCGTGAGCTCAAACTATTGAATGGGTGCTAGTATTCAGTGTCAGAAAACTGTGGTTCATTTTCACTAGTACCAAATGTGTAATGTCCAAATGCTAAAGTCTGAACGCTGTCCTGAAAAATGTAGCGTTTTACGTCAAAACCACTAAGTCCCTTTTTGTTCTCTTTGACTGTATAAACATTATGCTTTGCACTAATAATTCTTCTCTGTTCTACACTAAACTGAACCGGTCCATCTAACGTTTGTTGATATTGGTCAAATGTTACCCGTTTTTGTAATGCTGTGGCACCTATACCTTTACCCTTTTTAACATCCCTATGTAGTAGTGATGATTGACCAGCTACACGTTCTTTATTGTCCTCTAAATACCTATAAGTATACATTTTTGGTCTCGCAACACAAAAATGTGTAATAACCTTGTTTGCTGCCTCGTCTTTCATGAAACCTAACCTCTTTCTATTGTCTGGACAGTGAAATTTACCCCAAGTTGGATGGTCTTTGTCAAAGTCACTCATATCAAAAGTAAACTTGCGTTTTCTATGCATGTCGTTGTAGTAATCGTCAGTATTTAGTAATGTGATCACGGAATCAGTATCAGAATAAATTACATTTACTGTCCTACCTTGTGTCCCCCAAATTTTTAATGCTTTGTTGTAATAAAAGTCATACATTAAGCGCTTGCTCTCGTCCAAAATGGTAACACCAATATACAAGGGTTTGTTCAAATAGACTACTGATGGTTTGAGAGTTACAATAGCTAAATCACCATCTGAAGGATGGTCTTTTTCTATAAGCATGACACTACTCAAATTTGGTTTTGCATTGTACTTTAATGCTTCTTCCCTAGATCTGATTACTTTAGATTGTTTTCTATTTCTCAAATTTTCAATTGTCTTGCCAAACAATGCATTCCCTAGCAGTTTATAGAAATTCTGCTCAATCTTACTTTTGGCCATGCCTCGTCGCACTGCCAAATTCTTAATATGCTCAGACAAGTAATCACTCTGAAAAAATTTAATAACAGAGTGTATTTGAACCAATTCGACCCCCAGCTCCAAGTAGAGCTTTAAAACCCTATAGTGAACCTTGTATTGGATTCTGTCGTGTAGATCTGTTACAAGTCTTTCGTTACCTAAAGATTTGTCGGAAATCTGAAGAATGTCAGCGTAATATTGCTGTAGAGGTGAAAGCTCTGCATAACTAATCTTACGTTGGTATGGTGCAGGTGGGAATGCATTAAAATAATCGTGAGTTTCTTTGGGAAAATGTAAGTCTACTTCAAAGAAATAGCCATAGTCATCATTATCTCCTAGCTCTAAAATAAAGTTTTTCCCACCTCTGACAATTTCGTCAAAAGCCCTGCCCTCTACCCACTGAAAATCGCACAAAGGAAGCTTAAAAGTCATGGTACTAGGATACAAGTTATTGGCATCAAGATATGAGATAAATGTACTAGGCTTTGATGCATCATAATCTGGCATATACTTATTATTTGCCTTTGCAGCCCTAAGATCACCAGATGTACATAGTCCACCTCTAGTAGCCTGCTCCAACCACACATGCATTGTGGGGTCTGTAATTAGCTCTAACTTTACACCAGAAACCTTTAATGCTAAATCCCAGCTAAGCTGGGGTAAAGAAAAGTATGCTACGGGTTCTAAACTATAATTCTTTAAAAACATATTCCTAAACGTTGAAAAGCAGTCGGCTAAAATACATACGTCACACAAAAGATAAATTTTTGTGTATTCACGAAGATCTTTCACCTCTAACAACTCCATCACTTTTTGAGCATGTTTGTAATCGTCATCTGAGCAAGGCTCTTCTGTCAGGTCATTGTAAAATTCTTTCTGTGGAGGTAATACCTTTTCATCATATTTTGATTCATCATTAAAATATGAATATGGATAGACATTTTTTCTAAGAAATAATGCCAACATGTTACAAAAGTCGATCGGTGTTTTGTTTCTACCCTTGAATCTATCTCGTAAAAATTTTAAAAAGTATTGAATCGTGTACTTGAAGTCTTTTGTTGTCAAGTCTTTTGTCACACTAGCCAATGAAGCATGGAAAAAGTTTAAGCTATCCTTAAACACAAGTTTGTTGTTTACTCTAATGTAATTAAACTTATTAGGACTAACCCCAATAACATCTACAGTTTGAACTAATGACTTGTTTTGCATTGCTTTGATAAGGAAATGAGAGTCATATCCTTTCAAGTTATGGATAAAAACTACAACCTCTTTCCTTACTTTGGCATTTAAATTACATGAATTATGTGCATAAAATTCAAAGCTATATGGGTGGTAATGTTGGTGATGACGTACTGGTGGTTCTCCATAAATAGGTTTACTACAAAAGCCACAAATTTCATTAGTGTTTGGTTTTCTAATACCTTCGAATGCCATCTCTGCCATAGCATAAGCAGTTCTCTCATACTCTTCAATTTTTCCTAATAGCTCATCTGTTAATGCTAATAGTTGTGCCATCATCCTTTCTGCTATATTTTCATCGCTACCCTCAGCTACATGTACTTCTACCTCTATTGTTTCCTCAATGTTATTAACTAATCCCCATCCATAACCTGACGCTCTATGCTTCTGTATTTTGTGAGGATTCTCTATTTGTCTGAGAACAGCCTCAAAGTCTGCATATATTACAAATGGAACTGGTATGGTGTTTGAAAAATTATTAAATTGTAAATGTGAGCCATATTCTGGATTTTTACTGCTTGAAGACCTAATGCAGCACAATAATTCACATGCTTGGTATAGCCAATGTCTGTAAACCCATTTAAAACAGTACCTACAGAAATGCCTCACACGCGATTGACAATTTGGTTTCTTGAAAAATCCTACAATATTGTTAATGAGACAAAAATGTGCTTGTGTTCCGTTTACTACTAAAAGTAAATCAATTATAATCTCCTTCTCAGTCTTACACACCGCTACAGGGAACGTATTATCCCTAATTATTTCATAAACATATTGTCGTCTTTCTTCAGCAACAATTAATTGTGGGTCAATGTCCTCCTCCTCATCTTCATCTATGTATTGTTCTTGTTCGTCAGTGTCAAACAGTCTTAGGCTTGGGCTTATGTCATTTTTTGTTTGGTCAAAACAAATTATGTTTAGCCCAAACCTAGGATTCTGTTCTTCAAATTTATTAATTTGATTAATTGTCATGGGGAAACGAATCCCGTCAAAATTAATAGGATTGTCATACTTATCCGATTATAGAAAGCCTGTGATGTCAATTTACGCTTTCTCTGAACTGGGTACCATTTTCATAATAATATGGTACTTTGTACCCACAAACCCTGTTCATGCATTAAGATGCATTTTTTAAAGCAATATGAATCCATGCCACTAGGATTTAAAATTGTGTAGTTTTTGTGTCTTAAAACGTAAGGTAAAGGGAAGTATGTACCACCCCCCATCAATCTACCAAGATTGTAGACATTTATTCTCATCTTACTTATACGCTCATGTATCCAACCACTTCCTAATTCAATATAGTCACCAATGCGATCATTAAAATATAACAAGGTTTTAGCATAATTAATTTCAATCTCTTCTGGTTGTGTATTTGTTCCCTATCTGATAAAAACACTGGGAAATTATGCGAAACTCCTTCATCGGTTTCTCTATACATTTGAGAATGGAGTTCGTATTGTATGTTAAATTTACGAGCCTGCCTGTAGTGTAAACCAATTTTATTCAATACCTGTTCTTGCATCGAAATCCAGAGTCCATTAACATCATGCACATCAACATTGGAAAGGTCGACTTCATAGATTGCAATTGCTCCTCCATGAGAAACACGAACTCGAACCAGCTGCATTGGGTTTGCTGCCTCCACATTACGTAGTGCTACTTGAACATCATCCTTGTGTACGGAATTTATGTGGGCTTGTACCATTAATTCCGACTGAAATCCAATATTGCAGCGATGACACGCGTAGCACGTTCTTGCTCGTAAGCTTCATTGATTTCATCTGAAATTGAACAAAAATTGGTAAGCATAAAAATTTATTACTAATGTAACATAATTACTAATTTGACCTAATTACCATTTAGCGGAGCATTATCCACCTCCATTGCCTCCTCCTCTGGTTCCACCTCCTCGTCCACCTCTGGTTCCACCACCTCCTCCTCTGGTTCCACCACCACCTCCTCTCCACTTCTGGTTCCCTCACCTCTGGTTGTACCTCTGCTACACCACCACCACCTTGTTGTATTACATTATGTGGAGTAGAGAGCTGGTATAGTGGCACACCAGTAAAGTTGATTGGATCTGTGAAAAAAAAAATTCGGGTAATGAAACATATTTACACTAGTTTATTATCAATTTATACATACCATTGTGGTAGTAGTAAGGTTGTTGATAGTAAATGGTTGATATGTCCAATCCATCACAGGCCCCATCATTGGACCTTGAAAAGTTTCCAGAGGTTGGAAAACTGGTTCCATTGGTGGAATGTACACCTGTTCCGCTGCCAAAAGTTCCAATGGAGGTGCACTTGGTGGTGGTGGTATTTCCATTGGTGTGGGTTCGATATTCTCTGATAAATAAAAAATTCAATTATATCACTAGGATCTGACAATAATAATATTTGATTGATTTTACCCCAATCAATAGGAATATCCAAGTCTTCGATTTCTGCAAACAGTGGTGACAAATCATGAACATCATTGAGGGGGTCTGGTTCACCTATAAGTTAAACCGGCTATCAATCATGTGGAACATCACAAATATTTATCATCACTAATAAAAAGCTTACCCTCATGTAGCAGCTCGATGTGGGTCATTAATTCTGCAATATTGCAGAATTGGCGACAGCAGTTGATGCAATAATTTGCAATTGGTATCGAACTTTCACACGCACCATCATGGTACGTAATACCACACCAAAACTGACACTTGGTTTGTTTTGATGTGGTTATGAAGAACCTTTGCTTCATAAGCCTCAAACTGGTTACAAATCGGGCACAACATTTTTGAAACGGACTTGGAAGTGTTTTGAAGTAAACTGAAACTTAAAACTTTCATGTTGATAGGTAATATCTAGATTTAAACCTTGGATTTCACTGAAATTAATTCAGTTGAAACGTGAACGTGGTTGTGTCCGGTGTGTCTCAGGCTCTGTGATTTTTGCGAATTATTCGCACCTGTCATCACACCTGCTTCCTGGATATTATGTGTATGTGGGAGAGAGCTCTTTAATCATGTTCTCGAGGTTTGCTCCAGTTTGTTCAATTCATTATGCTATGCTCTGATGGAGGATGATATTATTTCTAGTTTGGAGAAGGACTCTAAAATCATGTTTTGTTTTGATTGGTTTGATTTAATTGTGCTCATGGTTTGTTGGTTATCATCATTTAATTGCTCTGGATATTAGTTTAAATTGTTCATGAATTGATTGATGGAGAAGGGAAGGGAACTCTAAAATTATGTTGTGCTCTTGGTTTGTGCTCCTCATACTTCAATTGGATTTAATAAGCTCATGAAATATCATGTACTCTCATGTACTCTCACGATTCATGTTCTGATGGAGGAGGAGGTATCTGAAAATCATTCTTGCTGATGATCATGGTGAGTAGTTTTAATTGTTATCATTGCTCTGGATATTATGTTATGCTCTGGTCATGGTTCATGCTCATGGATATTATGCTCATGGTTTTGATGGTCATGGTTCATTGCTCTGCTCAGCTCGCCGAGCGAGCAAAATCTTGATTTTTTTGGCAGGTCAGTGACCTCGTCACGCTTATCGGAGAGGAGACGACATATTATGCCCGCGATTATCATAATTAATGATTAATCCTACCTACTGTAGGGGTTTTGATCATGTTTTTCGTATCAGAAGTTGGGTTAATTTGATAATGAAATAGCTATTGACACAGCAACATTGTGTATTTTTCTGCTGCAAGATATAGCAAATATTTGTTTATTGTAATACCAAAAGTTTAGTTCTAAAAGCATAAGTAACTTTAAGTTGCATTTTCAGTTTTCATACCAAAGTTGCAATGGTTCTAAAAAAATAAATTCACAATATATGATTCAAATGGACGAGAGATAGAAAAGAAACTGAAAGCAAAGAAAATACATTCTTCCATCTTACTGCTATGAGTACTTTAGATTCGGCTAACATCTTGAACTTCCATTTTTTAGACAAGCAGTAGGGTTTATTACAGTAGCAGACCTAGCAGCTATTTTTTCCTCCAATACCATTCACATACATAAAAGGAAGGAAAGACCTTTGAAAGTATAGGAAAAGAGTCATATACTCTTTGGATTCCCTTACTCTGTACAATTTTCCCGAATGCAAAGAGAAAATGTCTGAGTCCAGCTAGACACCAGTATTTGCTTTCCCCACACATCCATGTCGGTGGGTCCATGCACGCAGCCATGTGTATGTAGTAGAGGAATAAAAGAAAGGCAAGTGTTCTGGTAACGACGACTGAATACTGCATGGAGTTACGTATGTTCTATACAAATGCACCTATCGCATACATTCAACATAATATGTATGTCGTTGTAAGGGAAAATGTTAGTAAGTGGAAATATGCGTAGGCGGGCAGTTTGCGGGTTCCTCCTTTGGAGAATATACATTAGATTTGGAATAAGAAGCATCATAGTCACCAACCAAACCGCCACAACCGTTCAATCAGCATACATATCACCGTGCTCCATAAGCGTAAAAGAAGGTTTAGAGACCAAAGATAGAGCAAAGGTCGAAAAGACAACGGGACCAGTCAACATTGATCCTTCCTCAAAAGGCCGCGGCAAGCTCAGCGCAGACACTGACACAGCGCTCTAAAAAGTATTACTGATTACTAGGGGTACGAAAGAAGCAGTGAAAAGAAGCACACACAAATATGCAGCCTGCCCCCCTAATCGCATTATAGAAAGGATGAACGGTACATATGAGCTCTGCATTACAAGATCATATAGGAAACAAATAGCCAATATTCCGACAAAACAACGGAAAGTTTTTACTTGCACAGTCAAGTAGTGGAAATATTTGGAGGTATGCATATAAAATGTGTCTGCACCCATGCATAGTAATCGTACATGACTAAGGCAGTTCCTGCAAGTCATCCACACGCGGTCCTTTTTTTTTTACTCTTTGATATTCCTCCTAACTGCTACAAACGGTTATTCGGCGACTGTCATTTTGCAAACCGAAATATTTAAGTAAATATCTATATTGAAACAATACGCTTGCTATAAGAGAAAGTAATTTAGTATATAAAGTCTTTAAAAAATGTGCTGAAAGTTTTCACGGCATCATTTCAGAAGGGTTTGTTAAGAAATACTTGCTTGATTAGATTTGAAATGAATATGTAGACTATTTTTTTAAACAGCATTGATTGAATGTAAAACAAAGCATTTATTCCTAAATTTCATTGCAGGTGACTCAATGCGTTTTAACCATATTGATTGTACGGGGTAATGCTAGACTGTATCTAATCGAAAAGCTTGACAATTTCTTACTGCATTTCTGTAGTAATATGTTTCATAAACAAATACATTTCTGACATATTCTCAAAGTCCATATGAGCCACGTACTATTATTACACATACTTCATGTTTTTCCTAAAACTTATTTAATTTTTCCCAGGATTTTGTCGTATATTGTTTTTCTTTCTCTCACATACGGTTCGGGTGCTGTTTTCCTGCAATCACAACGATTTGTCCATTATTTCAGTTTGACTATTCGCCTACTTGAATATTGGAAAACTAATATTATGAACTTTGGAGAAACGGAAGAAAGGTGGGAAATAAGTTTTAGCCCTGTATGTAGTTCAGAAAGTAATGCGTGACAAATATTTTATGCTTATGTAAAATGTGGATGCGAGAGCAAAAAAACGGTTTGCACTGCAGAAAGAATATTTGTTCGCACATTTATTCCAGTTAATCTTCCAGGTAGAGTGCTGCTTTTGAAAGAACGATGTGAAAATGAGCTTATAAGAAGGTGCCTAATAAGAGATTAGATACCTTCCACAAATGTTATTTTTCGCCTCTACTGGTAAACGAAGGCCTGTGCCACTTTCCTGAAATAGACTTTTCACATTGAACTTTAATGAGAAGATTTCGAGGCTGCATAATCT
>LJIJ01000714.1:0-80663 GCA_001718145.1 Orchesella cincta | reverse complement strand
GTCCATAACTTATTCCAAAAAAATAATGCAACCCTCAATCTCTCTTCTTTGTTAGGTTGAGTGTATTGTGAATTTAAAAACTGCAGAGATATGGTAAAAATGTATGGACAAGACGGATCATTTTTAGATTACAAACAAAAAGGTGAACAACAGGACAAATTCAAAATAAGTAAAAGTTTGAGATATGGGAATCAATACTACACATTACAGACGTACAAACAGTTACCCTTTGGTTTTGCAGTATTAATCAGCAAATACAAGTGGTCTGGAGTAGTAAGGGAACACATTCTGACGAACCATTTAAGGAAATTGGGAAGTTTGGGAGTTTTACCTGTATGGGTTGCAGTAGCATTTTACAGTTTTTGGTACTGTTGGTAAATCAGAATTGACTTACAAAATTTTTATAAAGTTTGTATGACAGAAATTATTTCAAAAAAGAAATTTCAGTGCAATAGTTTTAAGGATTTGAAGAATACATTAAAGGAAGCATAATACTACACAAAACAGCACTTGGGCATAATAATTTCACGACTACCATGAGAGCTATTGTTCCAAATATCCAATCGAAAACGTTTAAGCGTCCACTTCTTAATTATTTGCTTCTAATTGTGCTATCGTGTAGCTACGATTAGCGGGAGTTCCAACTTTCTAAGGTATCAAAGTCCCTAAGTCAATGCAGACAAATATTGATACATTTTTAGATCACTTCAGGTATTAATGTAGTTCGTTGGAAACGAAATGGTTAATTTTCCACTTCGACTCCCAAGCCTACTCATAGAATTCCTTGTCAGTAGTAAGCTAAATAGATCCATTTCACCCCGTTAATTGAGTTGTTTGATGCGTATCATCAATGGTGTTGGAAAGGAATAATTGCAAAAGTCATAGTCTTAGAACTTTTCCAGAGCAGTTCATATGTGCCAAACAGATAGCGCGGAAAATAATTCAGTACAATTTGGAGAATTTATAGTCTCCCCAAAATGCGCAAAAAACGGCAAAATATTTCTTGACTAAAGATCAACTGAAATTATGGTTTCCAACGAAGCAAATGTAGCTAAAATGATAATTCCATTACGTTTGTTAATCCTTTTGAATGTTTTAGGCGCGATTCAATTTCCATCATGGTAATTTGGATTAAGCCAATGAAACATATTAGGCAAACATAATTTTTACATCAAAAATCAGGTCCATTTAAATTTTGACCCATTAAAAACTCAAATCAATACGTTTGGTTAAAATCAAATGAATAAAACGCTTTTCTTCAAAACAGGGTAAAACCTTCTTCCTATAAAAGCAAAACAAAAAACTTTTAAGCTAATATATGGTATGTGTCTCTCTCCTTTCCTTCAGGTACTTACCGCATTATATTTCGAGAGTTACACAAACAAATAAAATATAATAAGGAGAAAAGGAATTATAAGCTAGTCAAACTTAAATTGAATTTATCAAGCAAGTTAATAAACGTGGAAGACAATTCGATTTATTTTCAATTTTGCAGTGGATATCCATCATGTTAAATCGAAAGCAAAGATACAAATATTCGTAAGCACAACTGATATGTAAAGTGAAGTTGTCCGTCATCTATTGCTACGCAAAATTCGATCAAGCTGGAAGAAAGGTACTTTCTCCGAAAAATATCTACCTAAAACAGGTGAACATTTAAAAACAACTATATAATTCATGATATTATACCCCGACCTATAAGGTTTCTTATAAAACGTCGGCACTACTACTTCGACTTCTAAAGCATATACCAAACGTTTTAAAATCAAGACTATTCTAGCCTAAAAATGGGAACTCCATTCCAGTGGTTCACATTTAAACTACCGTTTGGATTCTATGACTCTTTCCTTCCGTTTCCATTTAAATGGGATGCCAATAAAAAGCGACTTCTTGCAGTTCATGGACAATCTTTGGAACACAAAAAACTGTCCTGGATTTGGTCAGGACCAATCATCTTTGCTGTCAATTTGGTGTTGTACGCAATTCATATCCAAATACTAATTAAAATGGAGTCCAAACAACGTCAAGGTTTTGTATATTACATCCGTATTTTAACCGCAATAATTCAAATATTTACTTTCGGAACCATAATCCAGTTTTCTTCTTACTACACAAAAAACCGAGTGGAAATGGCCGCACTTTTCACAGGGACTCGGGAAACGTGCGAAAACGCTGTTGATCAACTTGGTGCTTGGTATCTTAACTCAACAAAGCCCCTCTACATGGATTTTCTGGGATTGGCGTTTACGGGGGTCACCTTTGTATTGGGTTTGCTCGCAGTTTCTATCCCAATTTTAGGACTTTACTTTGAGTTTGATGTCCTTGCTCCGTTTCTATCAACACCAACAAACTGTTTCAATCTTAAGACAACTTCCGAAATGATTACTCTAATTGCGAGCATTCTAGTTCGATATTTATTTTACGTTTTTCCATTTGCCTTGAAAGCAAGGTGGTTTAATTTTGTACTGATTCATCTGGCACTAGTGCTTGAAATAGGGAATGATGCTTTAGTGTTACTCCAAAAGTATTTAAAGCATCCACCTCCACCCTTTAGGGTTTTGCAAACAAGAAACAAGTTCGCTTGGCAGAAACTCGTATTAAAAGTTGTTCATATTCAGCGACAAATACTCCTTGTAGCCCAGTTCTGGTCACAGAACATTGGCTTTTTAATTTTTACCATTTATAGCTTAGGCATTATGATTTGGTGTGTGACAAACTATACCTTTATTAATTTAGGGGCTATCATGGGTTTTGAATTTACTGCGATGCTAGTTAGTTTGTCACTAGTGTGTTTGATAATGTTCCTGGTTTTGGTTAGCTTTGTGTCCAGCATTGCCGTTAACTCGCGAAAATTGAATAGTGATATTGTTTGGAGACTCGACCAGTTCAAGGTTGGCAGCAAATATTCAAAGAGTTTGCGCTGTGCAAAAATATCCACTCCGTTTTTTAGTTTTCTAGGAACAAACTATTTCTTTTTACTGGGTATTCCTTTGGAAATTACTATGAATCTTTTACTAACGTTTCCTATAAGGCTTTAATATTTATGTAAGGATTAGACCGATGTAAATATTTTTTAGACGTTAAGATTCTAACCTGTAAGAACACACTCACATAGCCTGGTAACTGGACGATTGCAGCAGTGAAATAAATACTACAGATCCCCATTTACAAATGATCGATCAATTGAATGATTTTGCCATTCGTTATTTTTGAACAGGAGAGTTTGAATGTATTTAAACCTGGCGGGAATAAGGACAAAGTAACTTTGTTAATTTGGTGGGAAACTTGAAGTACTCTGCTTGAGAATGCTTCTTACTCTTTTATGGTACACTTTTGACTAGAACGAGAAAGATTCATTTATCTCGTTGTGGGTTTTCAACATATTTCAAAGCGTAGTTACAATTTTTCTGCCAGACCATTCCTTCTCCAAGTCCACAGAAAGACGAGTCTGGATTGGTGAGGGTTTGGCAAAAAACACCCTTTTTTTCTTTATTGCAAACACTTTGAAAAAGTTCAATATTGAGCCAAATCCAGTATGCCCGGTTTTGGAAACTGAAACTTTGTCGGGCTTCATTAGGTAGCCAAAACCATTCAAATTGGCGCTGAGCTTAAGAAATTGATTAAGTAGCTGCAAGTTGCAGCCTGCAACTTAAATTTTTATTATCAGCTCTTTCATATTATATTATATATTAGGGTTTGGGAAAATAAAGACACGTATTAATATACACTTTATATTAAGTTGTAAGTCGAAGTGCATCAATCAAGAGTTCAATTAAATTTCAATAGCATTCAACATAAACTAATCAAATCCTTTGGAGTTTCCTAAACCATCCCATCATCATCATCAGCACTGTTCTCAAAGTCGTCAGTATCAGGAAAATTCAACCCCAAAATGCAATAATTTGCAGATTTGAGCAATTTTTGAGACCAATTTACCACAAACACACTTCATAGAATATCGTTGTAATCCACTTGTAATTATAACGACTGATTTTATATGTGCATTCATTTTTGCAAGAAAAAGAAACTGACACAAACGGTATACTCAGAACAGAACTATTTATATTTGCATGGATATTTATATTCAACATGGTGCAATACCTTGTTTTCCATACTGCAAGATTTGTTGTTTGATGGTTCTCTTCATCTAAAAAGAATAACGATAAGCCGAATTTCTCGAAAACGCAAAGGACCACAACAAGTACAATGAGATGTATTTTGCTTTGCAACATTTTCTATTCAGTATTGAATATAGTATGCCAATACATATACTTGCTTTCGAAGGAGAGCTGACTTCCATTTATATTTCATACACGTTGAAACCTTTACGTATATTGTTTAAAATCAAAGGTTACTGAAATACTGAACAGTATAGAAATCTCCAGTTCGTTTAATATATTAACTTGGAGCATTAATTTCTTCAAAATGGCAAAAATTATTGGTTCATGGCTACTTACGTAAAATACGTTGTATATTTATGTGTGCAACTTACATTATCATGATAAAACATAACGCCTGTTATTTTTTGCTTTATACTGCTACAATACAATATAGCATTTATTTCAGCTATTTTAAAGTTGTATTGTATGTATCAAAATTCCAACATTGAGTTTATCCAGGCCACCCCATTGTGTTGTGTGGTTGTAAAAACGAAGCTTGAGTAATAAAATTTGTTTTAAAATTTAATTTAAGTAAGTTTACATGCATTTTTATTAACGAATTTTGTTGCAACACCTTTTAACAATAATAACTGAATTACATTTTTAGATAATAAGAAACGCTTATTTACTACTACTTATTGACAAAATACATTTGTTGTCTTTAAGTACGTTTTGAAAAGAATGAAGTTATATTAAAACAGAGATTTTGCACGACTAAACAATGTTGTGCGTCAGTAACAGGGTCGGAAGAAGAATGTTTCCAGAATTTGGCAATTGCAGTTTCGTCAAGTGTCAAGTTACTGAATCAAACTATTTCAGATTTAAACGAACTACCAAATGTGTTATATTTGGATTGTTGATACCAAAGATTACAAGTATAATACAAAATAAGAATTGGTAATCATCATCATCGTCTTCCTTGTCTTGCTCACTCACTAACAAATATCTGGATAATCCGGGCCGGATTCTTCGAATTACGAAAAGTTTAATATGCATTTCTAATGCCCACATTTAGAGTTCAAATATGGTGCTGCAGATGGTCATTCTGCTGCTCATAATGCCTAGTGTGTACTGTGGACATACGCAGTGCTAATAGAATCAGAACTAACCATAGCTTTGATGCTGCATTATGTAGATGATGATAGCTTCTATCGAATTATTAAAATTACACGAGGATTATTTACATTAACAACCCTACAGTGATTACATGTGTACTTTAAAGTTACCCATATTGGTTTCTGTAAAATTATTTCAAACTGACTGTAGTTCAAAGCTGTGATCTCAAATTAGTTTTCCGGGAATTTTGAGCAAGTAACTTTCAATCGTATACTTTCACGAGCACACGAATACCTCTAAACCTGAAGAAACGCACCATACACATCTCTGTTCCAAGCTAATTAGTAATTACTAGCGCTCAATGTTTCCTGTCAAAAGATCCAGTCGCTTCCCAAGTCAACAAAATACAACTATTTTACTTTCTATGGTTTTTTGGCAGATAAGAATATGGCTAAATTATTAACAATAGTAGATGAAATTGTAAAACTACAAAACAAACAGTGGACAGAACGTATAATCAAAAACCACCAACAAAATTGCTTCCTCGTCAAACTGACAAAAGTTTGTACTTTTAGCCATTTCACAGTTTATCATTGACTTTTATTAGTTTTGGGTTTACGCAAATACCTTTGCAAATAAGCCCATTGCTTAAAATTCGAATTTTAACCTTTGATTTAAACCAGTAATCAATTAAACTATTTGAAAAATATCGGAAAATGTCTAATATACCAGAGTGTTATGAAACCATGTCCTGAAAATATTAAAATGGTAAATCAGCTGTCATAATTAAAATCTGACTGTAATAAACATTTTTTCAATAAGCCGTAGATGTGCTCATAGAAATCAAAAGCGAAAACGCACAGTTAGCTATAGCTGTGCGGGCATACATTGCCACTCATGATCTATAATCACCTAAGATAACATTCAAAACTTAAATGAATTTGAGCCGGACCATTGACAATTAGCAATGAGACCTAACGGGTATCACAAATGGCTATTTTCAGCTTCTGACTGGGTATATAACTATCTTAAATAATTATTCGAAAATCATTAAAGTCGTTAAATTTACCTTGTTATCTACTTTACTACCTACTACCAAACTTTCAACTGCAAGCTTAAAGCGTAAACGTTTGAATGTAGACCAAGTTTGGATTTCTAGCCACATATAATGGACCACAAGCATGATCAAATGGGCCTGCTCAAACTGACGAAGTGTTTGTGTGGATAAATTTTGTTTAGGACTTTACTTTAACTAACACAACCTATAACGTGCGTGCCTCTATATATTAAAACATCTTTAGTTCGTACTAAAATGTAGCAATAATTCCCTGAAAACCACATGATGGACCATGCGAAGAGCCGAAATTCAAGAAGAATCTAAATGCTTCAAGGATTCTCCATTTATATTTTATGTGAGGAAGCTATACTTTACCTTAGTATGTTCCATTAAACTTAGAATTTGTACATTTGCAACCTGAGTTGAACTTCGTTTTTTCCTGCGATCCTGCTCACACATGTGAAGTGTGGAAGTCTATTACTTCAATGTATAGTTTACCATTCGAAAACGCGTAACAAGTATAGTTTTCCTTTCCTGACTTTCGTAAAATTCATTGACTGTGCTTGGAATCACCAGATTCATAGAAACTACAAAAAGTGTGTTGTCAGGAAGGTGGTGGGAATTTAGGTGAATTTATAACTAATTATAACTAGTTAAAGTAACTTAAATGTACTAAAAACATCTTGTAAATACCAGGTGCAAACCCAATTCCATGTGTGATGTGGAGACAGGATGGTATGTAGAATCTTGATGTGAGGTGGCGAGGTGGTAAATGGGTGTGTGCTCTGTTGTTCATCTGGCAGGTGGATCTGTCCCATAGTCTGAAGACAAATTCTCCTTTCCCCAAACAAATGACAAAAAGCTATTTAAGGAGAACAGGAGGATTTTTAGTCACTATAATAGAGAGAATCTCCAATATATAATTTAATTTAATTACAGCTTACCAGCGAACGTTACATTTCCCTACTGCATCGAAATTCGAAGGAGTTGAGGTGGGTACTGGTTTCTTGCATATTTCCCTGGTTCTTCGGCTGTGGTGCATTTCGTCCACCTATAAAGATTTGGCGAAACAGATTTTCTTAAATGAGTCGCTGTGTTAAGCATTAAAATGTAATAAAAATACACAAAACTATCGCAAAACTAAATATTTCAATAGAATCGACTCACCCTGTGGTTTGTTAAGTAGACCAATAACAGATAAAAATTACCAGCTCAAACCTCTTTTTTCTTATACGAATTACAAAATTTCACTCAACTCAAGCAAAAACGGATGAAGAAAGAATTCCAAGAATAAAGGGCAGATTTCAAGGCTCGGACAATTCTACCTTATAAAATGTTGAGAACTGAGGTGGTGTGGTGCTTGAGGATAAAAGAGGAAGACCCTCACCTTCAACAACTTCTGAACTGCAAATGAATCCAACTAAAAGCATAAGACTAGCTGAAGATCCACTTGAATTGAGATGGATGATGCAAGAAACACTTAATTTTTTTGGCTAATTGTCTACGTGGTAAGACGTGGCATCTCGGCGGGAGGCAGAGGCGAATAACGCCAAATGTGATAGGAGATAAACGCCCGGGGGTCTGCTCCGCACATATTCCGAGTATAGTAAAGTAGCTCAAAACTAACTCTAATTAGCAATACCAATTATGTACAATACACACGATACCCTACCATAATAACTAGTGGAGTCTAGCATATAGTCAAGACGGTTGTTGGAAAGTCAATTGATTTTGAGACAAGGGGAAGAAACTTGCAAGTAGGTACCTCCTACTGACCTACTTTCATAAAATGACTGATATTGACCCACTTTCATTTACAATTCGAATATCAATTTATTCTAGTTACAGGAAAATATTATGACACATTATGTATGTATAGGAATAACAAGATAACATTTTATAGTTTTTTTTGTAATTTCATATTAAATTATATGGAGGACTTGTAATGTTGGAGGAAGGCTTATACAAAAGTACGAAGCCGCTGTCACACATACTCGGTGAAATCCTCAACGACAAACGAAGGGCGTTTTGAACCTGCACCTTGTGCACCGCCAGCTGCTCCAGCAACACCACCTCCCATCATGATACCCGGGGGATGGAGCTCGCTGCTCAGTTCTTGAGTAGAAAGGCTCAGACTGTTAGCCGCAGTGTCCGCAGCAACTCTGGTCCTTAGTCGCTTGATCGCCCTCAATCTCTCCAGCCAGTTGGAGGCATACGGCTCGGCATTGGTGGCAAGTTTTTTGTGGATGACGGACGCCAACTGGGAAAAATAAACCAATTAAAAACTTCATAATGATAATAATCTAGATAAGGAATGAAATTATATGAATTGCCTACATTGGAATGAAGAGCCATCTGTCTAGCCATAACGGGAAGGTTCTGGTCTGACACAATTTTCACGTCAGTGTGTCCAATATCCTCCACCACGCTCGGCTTGGCTTTGACAAACACCCTATTTGTCCGGTGGTCCAGCGGCTGAATGATGACGCAAGCATACAGAAACTGACACTTGATAGTTGAGATGTCGAATTCCTGATCTGAGTTGTTGTAGACAATTGCTACAAAGTCATTTCCAATGTGCCTTTTCTTGCCGTTGCAATTTGGATCTGTGGTCAGTCTCGTCGGCATCAAGGTGGCGACATGGAAAATGACCTAAAGGTTATAAATATTTTTTTAAATAAAAATTATTATAACGCGTGATTTTTCATATAGAAAAGGACCTACCTGCATGAGGTCATCTTGCCAAATACAAGCAAACTCTCCATCCGCATCTCCCGTCTTATCAAGCCCTCCCAAAAAGGTCGAAACAGGATCAGTCTCCTTCAACTTGATGAGGCTTCCGAGCCCCTGTAGAAAATCTCTGTATCTCCGGCTCCCATAAGCATTTTGGAGGATTGCCGGCTCATTTTGCGCTTGTCCTGGACCCACATAGAGAACCCCAATCTTGTGTGTTTCATACGGAGGGATATAGTCCAGAACCTTCAAACTATTCGTTGTAGAACTGTCTGAAGAAAGAAGAAGTGGTTTAGCACCAATATTCACTCCCAGCACACCTTGTCCGCACAACTGGAGAAACACGAAAGAGGGTGAAATTCCACTCCGGATTCCGGGGCGCGCCGCTTCATTTCCTCCTCATGGCCACTGCTGCGTCTCGCCGGAGTCCAGGAGGTAGCTGGGGACATGACACTAATCGTATTTATTCCGTCCCTCCTCATTGGGCCTAGTTCCGGATTATTCAGACTTTGGTTGGAGCTGAGGGGAGATATCTTATCAGTTTCCCGCTCCATTGAGGAAGTCAACTGCTCCTCGTGTTTGTTTTCTTCAGGGATCGCCTCACACCTGTGTTTCTCCTCTTTCTCCACCATTTCATCTCCAACACCTGGGGGATTCTTGGCCATATCTGGGCTAGAGTTACTTCTTTTCACAGCTTGCTTGGACATACTTCCTCCCTTCCCCTCTTCCGGATCCACTGGGCTCTCCCCACTCACGAGTTGCTGTGGCTGCTGTTGTTGTTTTTCATCCTCTTTATCCTTTTGGCTTTCCCTCTCTTCTCCATCATGAACCTTCTCCTTCTCCCGCCCTCAGGCATTCAAATACATCAGGTTCTGCATCCAACTCGTGTTTCCAGTCGGTCTCCTGATCAAAACCTCAGCCCATCCTTGACACCAGCAAACACACGCGTCTCTCTTCATCCCACCATTCCCTCCTCCAATTCCCTCATCATTCTCACTTTCGTCACTCAACGCCCTTGCATAAGCACTTTTATGGCGTCTCCTCAATGCACTTTGGCTCGCGGAACAATTTCCACTGATTGTGTAGCTCCTCTTCACTCCCACAGGGTGCTTTTCCCCTCCCCCAGCTACAGCCGCTGAGCTCGCATCCTCTTCCTCATAACTCCGCTGTTTAATCGCTCCCAATCTCCCTTTTGGATTCTTTTCCTCCTGAGGTTTATCTTTATTTTGACCTCTCAACTGCTTGCAAACCATCCAACACCGGTCACAAAGCCCTTCTCTCAACTCCCGTTGGCTGCAACCGCTCGTGCTAATCGTTATAATCCGATTATCAATCATCCAGCTCTGCGTGCTTCCCCCAGTGGTCAAAAACGAGGCAGACTGGAATCTACTCGGGAGCGGAGAGCAATCCGCGAAGGCATATCTTGCCATTAAATCCACACAAGTTTCAGTCAACTCCTGATGAAACTGCATGGTCGAGTGGTCCAGCGGTTGTTGGGGATTGGGACGACCAGGCTGGCCCGAAATCATTCTCTCTCTCCTCCTATTCGATTGGTCGGTCAGGCTACTGCTCCTTTTTCTGTTTGAACTATCCTCATTCTGAGGGAGCTGCCTTTCTGCCTCTTGAAAAGGCGCCCAAACATTGGATTCCAGTCCTTTGATGATGTAACTCACAAAATTCTCAACCGACACTTGAGAAACCACAGAGCAATCACATGATGCGCAAGGGACACCACATAATGGTTGAACTTGAACGGATTGGTGTAAGGGAGACATATAGCGAAGATGCTCATATATTGGTCCTGAACAAAGGACGCAAAAACTCTCGGGAGGTGGATGAGTGTTGACAGAAACTCCAAAACAGGAACGGCGATGTTTAATTTGGGGGATATTTTGGAAAGCGAAAGAAGGATTTCAGGGATTAACTTGTGCATAGTATCCTTCATCTCCAACGTGCACGTTGTCAGCGCTGAGATACAAATTCGGGCGGATTTTGAGACAAGTCCGTGCTCAAGACATTTTACGATTTGCTGTTGATATTTTGTATCCAAGATGGAATGGTAGGAAACGAGGGAGGTCAACGCTGGAAAAACATAGGCTTGGAAATCCGAACGAGAAAAGACCCTGGGCGTGTTTCGGAGTGGAGAGGAAGGAGAGTCGTAATAGGACTTGTCAGTGACCATATTACAAAGGTGGGTGGCGAGCACATCCACATCATTCCCGTGCTTAGAGAGAATCAGCGCTTTGTTCTCCATGACGTGGGGGAGTTGGAGGAGGACCAGCTCTAAAATTTTCCAATCACGCTCCTTTTTCAGGCAGCAGATAACCTGTTTGCAGGCGGCGGTGAGGGAGATGTAAGAGACGGAGGGAGCGGAGGATTTGTCAGAAACTTGTTGAATGGGTGGAGAAACTCCGGAACTGCTTCCTGAGGAGGAGGCGGTAACGACACCACCTCCACTACTACTGCCCCAGTGGAAGGCTTCATGCTCTCGTTCACCGGGTTGTGCGTGGTCCACCGCTAAATAGGAGCTGTATCCCTCAATTACTCCGTCATCATTCGGAAAGCCGAGGTGGTAGAGGGCATTTGCCCGGATGTTAAAAAAACACTCAAATATCATGTAGCGGATTGAGGAACAAGAGTCCAAAACGGGGACCCGTTTGTAATGGTTGCTCAAGTGACGCACGAGGATTTTGTAGGCGGTGACAGCAATCGAGGAGGGGAGGGAGTAGAGCTTGCGCTGGAATATTTTAACTATCCCTTTCACAGCTAAGATGATGTCGGTCACTTCAGGTTCTTGGAAAGAGTCGTGGTGATGGAGCTGGGGTTGAGGCTCGAATGGGCGATTCACAACCTTTTCGAGGTAGTGGAGGAGGTCGTGCCCTTTTTTGGAACGGGATTCCATGAGAAATTCAACAATGAAGGAGACACAAGCGTTGCGGACAGAGAGGTCGGGCTCTAGCTCAATGTTTTTGAGATTGGGGAGAATCACATTGTCTAAAAGTAGCTCTTCTATGGTGTCCTGGTTGTGGAGGCAGAGTTTTTGAATGAGGGCCAGGGATTTGAGGCGGAGAGGGACTCGCGTTTCAGTCTGGAAATGTAGAACGGTGAAGCTTGTGAGGTTCTGCATGAATGAGGACGTTGGTGTTTTTGAAAAGGAGGCGTTGAGGAGTTTCATGTAGGAACGGGACTGTAGTTTCTCCACTGAGGGAATCTAAAAATAAAATTAAAAATATTATAGACTCTTTCAAAACTTATCAATCGTTTATAATCCAAAAAAAATATATGATAATCCCACCGGTCTAGAGTGACAAACGAGATCCACTAGCTCCCAGTATTTATCCACATTCCCACAAAAAGTTTTCGTATCCAGCACAGCCTCAATCCCGTCCAGAGTATCATGAATTTGTTGGATCAACACTCGGCTATTATGAATCCAATGATTTTTTCTCCCATCCTCCTCATCATCTTCGTCCAGCTCATCATCAATACTTCGCGAGTATTCCACGATCCTCCCCATAATTTCCAACACCAAATCCCACCCCATCACCTGGAGGCTGTCGGCATTATTTTTGACCAAATCCTGCACTCTCATCAGGACCTCATAGGTCACCAATGGATTGCTCCGACGCAGGCACTTCACATAAGCAGCCAAAACGACAGCAATGACTCCGGCACCACCACTACCTCCTCTCAAGAGTGATCTCACCACCCGGTTACCACCTCCCCATAAAACTACACCGGTAAAGAAAACAGCGCCGCGAATAACGGAGTTGATATCATTTTCTGTGCTCTCGGTCTCATTCATGAACAGGATCAGCATGTAGAGACCAGAGTGGCCGAGGTGGGTTCCGAGCAAGTTCCTCATCACCTTCCAGGTGTGTTTGCAGAGCGAATCCACATTCACGGTGCGACACAAAGTGGCAATCACAGTTTGGAGGGTGGACGGCGGAATCATGGAGTACATGACGATAGTATTCAGCAAGTTTATGCAAGCAATCGTGTCATTTGGGGTGGTTGTTGTGAGACAGATGATGCAGGTGTTCCTTGAGTAAAATAAAATAATTAATTGCTTATCAATCCCTGATAAGATGGGGATTCTTGAAGATTTCACTTACTGAATAATCCCACCCAACACATCATCATCCAAAAAGCTGCAATTAAACTTCACCAGGTTGGTCAGCATCTCCATAAAATCCTGCACTGGAATGGCTTTGATAAGCCTCGCATCAATCATCCAGGTGTGGAGAAAGATGCCCATTTTTTCTTCAAAATAGGTCGCATCCCTTCCATTCTTGGTAAGCGCTTTGAGTAACTGGAACCGCTGCTGTGTGTCCTCCACCTTCCCGTGTCCTTTTACAAAGGTGAAAACCCTCGCTCGGAGAACACCTGCCTTCTCAAACTGAAATTGGATGAGGGTCGTAAACGTACTGAAGATCGCATGTCGGGTGGACGCATCCGGGTGGGAAAATAGGTCGTTTGTAGTCACCCAAAGCTTTTCAATACAGTAAGTATGGTTCCATCCGCTTGGTTCGACACAAGTCAGAAACAGTTTGGAGGGCCTTGATGCGAGTAGGAATCGCTTGGTTTTGACTTAGGTCAGAAACAAGCTCTTCGGTAAGGATGAATGCTTCCTGTTTTGAAAAAAATGATGATTGTGATGGTAAAACTGTGAAAAAAAACCACATAATGAAATCATAAACCACTATAACCCCTTAAACAATATTAATTCTCATTTTTACCACCTCCAGGATAACCCGAAGCGCCCCCAGTCGTCACCGAAGTTCCTTTGCTCAGTCCCTTGAAAAACGCTCGGAATCTGTCGTTAAAAGACTTGTTTTCCTTGGATAAATTAGAGGAACTACCAGCACCACCCGCTCCACCACCCCCACCAGACTGCTGATGATGACCTTGCGGTTGAGCCCCACCTCCACCCCCTCCTTGCTGATGATTACCACCTCCATCTCGGTGGTGATGATGACCCGCATTTGGGTTTTGAGCACTCATTTTCACTTTCAAAAGTCAAAATCACTTCGGTTTCTATTTTTCACTTCAAAAATTATGTCAGACTTTCAAACATGTCAATTCACATGTCAGGTCGTGTCCCTGTCAACAATTGATTGAAAAAATGTCGTTTTCAAAGTTCAAATTTGAAATATATTTGTCCAAAGTCCAAAAGTTTGAGTTGGGTGAAAAACTACGTCGTGTTGACGAGAGCCGAGCCAGATGATTGAGAAAACAGAGTGGTGCAGTGTATAAAACCCATGGAAAAGAGTAGCATGGACAAGGATGGAGAAAATGCGAGCTGCTCCGCATCGTTCATGGAACGGGAGATGCATACCTACCCACATATTTGATCCTATCCCATTTTCATGCCGCAGCTATGCTCTATCTGCTCTGCTATCGGCTATGCTCTTTGTTCAAATTATGATGATCATGAGGCTTGGGACTTGAATGAAACGCATGAAAAAAATTTATTGCAAAAAAAAATTATTATGAATTTTTATTATTGAGCTGGCATTCAACGGAATTTGATATTCTTTTGTTGAGCTGAAGCAAATGGGTGGAATCGCAGGGACCCTGTAAAAATTGAATGAAAAATAAAATGAAGTTGATTTTTAAATGATTAAAAAATTATCTATATTTGCTTACTTGGGTATTTAAATCATGACATATTTTTGCATGCTCGTCGATGCTCGTCATAAACTTGGCTGTCCCTACATATTGTGTAGCGCCCATCTGAAGACGATTTCCGGGTAGTAGAGGAATGTTGACAGGCTTCACAATGACAGATTCCGGTGTGAGTGCGGGCTTTTTCCAGAGTTAGAATCTGGTTTGGGGGACAAGGTCCTTGAAAACCGGATGGGAAACAGGCGGGTGGTGTTCCGAAATAGATCCAGGGATGTCCAGCCATTGACCTTAATGTTATAATGAAGGAATTTTTTTTCATTTGGTTTTATGCAGAAATAGAAATAGAATTCAAAATTTGGGCATACTTTGGACATCCCGGAGCACTAACAGCGCTATCTCCTGGAGAGGTTTGGTTGAAGCTGTAATCTATTGGCATGCCGTTTATTTTTTCGTTTTCAGATAAAAGATGAATATCTTTTACATTGTTTTTGCTATAATATTCCCTTTGTTAAGTGGAATGAAAATGAGAGTGAATGCTAAAATTATGTGGAAGTCTTTCATATTCATGATGCTGCGTTTCTCATGAAAAATTATTTTCGACCTAATTTCCAAAATATTAGTAATAAACTACTTTACATTGGTATTCATAAGGAATAAGTGAAAGTTGGTTCAAACAATGGATTAGCATGGCATTTGGCAGTGGCTACGCTAGACAGTTATGGTGTACACATTATTTGCACTACAATCATGTCAAAAAACTTTACATTGCACAACAATTGATTTTTATTCAATTATCATGCCAGGTTCATTTGTCACCCCAAAATCCCAGTCCTTGAGCTACCAATGTACCTATTGAATCAACCATCTTCCCCACTGATTTGGAAGAGTCAATTTGACTAAACTGCTGCTATCTTTCCTATATATATATGTGTACTAACTTGACTGTTCATTGTACATTATAACGGACTGTGTGTGTTTTTATGGCTGAAGCTAACTAGCAGTTTCGGGGGATTTGGGAGTAATGTCGTTTAGGGATCTGACTTGATCCAAGTTCATGCTACTCCATGTTAACGGAGTAATTTTAACGCCAAACCCCACGCCAAATTTTTGGGGTATGCGACGCCCACTAAAACCGCCGTTGCGACACGTCAGCAGTAAAATCTTGCGTCATCCTCATCTTGAGACGTTTCTACCTATAATTTATTTTCATTTGTAGATGAGACATGGAGCTGACGAGTTCTTCCACTCCATTCTTTCTCCAACTATCCTAGATAGCTACCGTTATCGTCGTCGCCGATTGTGGGAGTTTCTGACTGCAAATTCTCATTAATCTGTAATTTATTGGAAGGATTCCCAAGAATTTAGGCCCTTTCTACTATCTTTTCGTTTTAATCATACCAGCTATATCAATTAATTTGCAAATTTGCAAGTATTCTGTTACGGCAATTCCACCTTGACTCCAAGAAAAACCATCGACGAGGACCAGAATTTTAGGCAAGGACCACCTCCATTGGCTATTGGCTCTAAAAAAAGCTTCCAGAGCCTTAAATCCTAATAATATTTGTTGAAACTTTCTTACAGTTCTCCTGACCAGCAATTTATCTGTTCCTGAAAACGAGGTGATACCAAGATTATGATGATTATAGTAGAAGGCAGTTTCCTGTAGCACGTTGGTGGGTGTGTTAACTGCCTGGTAAGTTTTATACTATTAAATTACCATCCATACAATGTGGTTTTAGTGGTAATGGTTGGGTTTTAATAACATATTTAACTACATATGCATCTTCTTTCATGACAGAGCAGGTTCCCAGTTCAATTATCACGCCTCCACCACCACCGACGTTATCCACCGATAAGCCACTTCTTCAAAAACTTTTTTCCATCATATATTCATCTCATCGCAAATGGGTCTCGAGTTCTTGTGGAATACCCATTTACTCAGGATTCCATTGAGGTGGAGGAGGTGGCGTAGTTCTTATTTTCATCTTAATTGTTCGACTAGCTAACTGTTTGAAGGGGTTCTGACTTGGCGTACCTTGCAGCAACCTTTATGTGAGTCAACTGTAAATACTTTCCAGCACGTAAATAATTGCAGTTTATAGTTTGGCTATGCGTAGAATTGTCAAGAACGAGGAGTAAACGTATTTTTGTTTCAAATTGTTTTAGGAGGAATGTGGAGGAAATGCATAGTCACAAGCACCTGTATAAGCTATGCTGCAGAAAATTCGAGTACCTACTCCATCTCTTTCAATACAGCAGGGGGAATTCAAATGTAAGTTAATTAAAGGGACATTATTGGAAGCTTTCTAAAATTTATCCTACAATCTCAACTATTTTCACGTTGAATCCATTTTAACAGCGTTCTGAGAGACTCAATTTCTTACTATCCAGAGTGGATCATTTTGAACTACAACCTTCCGATAATTCTGAGCCAGATTTACCTGCAAATCACCGTTAACCACCTCATACCGGCTTTGGATTCTGTATGGAAACTATCCGGTATTTACCAAACGTTTTCATTATGTATTTCCTAAAATAAGTTAGTAACATAAGTTTACATAATAATGCCCGACCACCATTTCCACATACTACTCATGTAGTTTGCATAATCATTCCAAACACTGTAACATGTATTGTTTTGGTGTAGAATAGTAGTAAATTGCAAAACAATGTCTAGGTCTAGACATAATGATTCTGCAGGTCAGGGCTGCAATAATTTAGTTCATTTCCAAAACTTATAAACAGAGCCATAACCACTATCGATAGTGCAGGCTGTTTGAAAATTGTGTAAATGATACTACTGATGGATTGATTCTAATTCGATTTAGTAGACGACGTAAATTATTACGGTGTTCTTCAAAAGGTATTATAAAACGAGTTTGAGGTGTATTCCATATTCGATTAGTTTTTCGTAATGCTTTATAAACCTCACTGGCGTTGAACGCTCGTTTATTATATTTCTGGAAATGGATTTCAACTGTTTTGGTTAGAATGGCAGGTGGAGGAACGAGGTACTGAAAACGTATTTACTAGTTTATACTATTGAATTCGTCACTAGGCAAAGGTTGAACCAATTGGAAGTATTTGTTGAAAAATACTTTTAGTTCAAATTTAGTTGTTTGATAAAAAATCAATAATTGAAACTTCATGACAAGATGCATTGTCGTATTGTAAAGCAGCGTACACAAATACTTTGTGCCTAGGTTTTTAGCAATCCCTGATTACTAATCAACTACATAAGACTATAAATCAAGATATGCCTACCAGATTTCGTTAAGAATTCAAGTTAAGGAATCTCTTAAATTACACTACGCAAGGTTCTGAAGAACATTTTTTATACACATTATATCAGATTATACAGTTTCATGGAAAACCGCTTTTCTATTTTGTTGGAATAGATTGGCTTTTTAAAAATAGAATATATCAAAGCCATCCATATAAGTTATATTGTACAAAGAACATGCAAAGGTATGCCATTGTTCGTGTTTAAAAACAACGCTGAAATAAACCATTTCAACAAACCATCAGGGGTACAGAAAGTGAAGTAAGGGTCTGGTTTTGAACCCTTAGTCAGTACAGAAACTGTGTCGACCTTATGGAGTTCTATACTGCTATTTCTAGGTACTAAAAGTATACTTACCACAACCATAATTTTAGTTTCCCCAAATACGCAACGTTTAGATAGAAGCTCGGCTGCATTTGTAACATTGACAGTTGGTTTCCATCCTGTAGTCTCCAGCAGATCTATCCCCTTCACGGTTTTTCACAAGGCGGCCATTGGAACCACCTCTAATGGTATATGCCCTACTTGGCATCTATCAACTGTGTGTCGCAATCTTGAGCTCATTCAATTCAATAGCTCTGCTAATACATTTTAGAACCATTGGAAACTTCAGTTTTTCAAAATAACGAAAAGCAGCTTTAATCGCTGAAAAATGATAATTCGGACCAAGAACAATCTATTCCTGTTTATCTAGTAGATGAAATATCTTGAAATGATGAAATAATAGAAATGTAGATCTTTCAGATGTCATGTTTTCTTGGGCTTCTCTGTCGTTGTTACAATTCACTGGTAGTTGTCGATGTCAATTTTTTGAATATACTATATACGTTTTGTAGCTACGTTACATTGCATCTGGTGATGTAAATTAATTTATGAAACACTTTCATGACATTTGAAACAAGAAATTTGGGTATTTGGAAGTTACCCTACAAAAAAGAGCAACTTCCAGTTGTTTTATTATGTTGTAAAAAATAATTCATTCGACTTTTAGGTGTCATAAGTCAGGTTTATAGGACTTTTATGTTCCAAAATCTGTTTCGCAGGGCTGGGCAAAATAACTCAAGTCAAAATACAAAATACTCCAATACCTCGCAAATAAATATTTATTTAAAATACATTCTCCTGGGACGCCTCAAAATAACATATAAAATACTTTATTTTATATAAACTTCAAAACACAAAATATTCGAAATGAAAAATCTATTTCAGGTTCATTTATAAGTTGTATTTAAAATATCAATTGGTCATTTTTAAAAGCAGAACGTTAAAAATAGTGCAATTAGGCTTTAAAATGAAGTTCAAGTAGGACAAAAAAATCGAAACTAAAAATAACATCAAAACGGAATTGTTCATTTATCTGAAAGCAACAGATCCCCGAAATATAAAACGAAGTTTCCTTTCACGAAACGAAAGCTAAGAAGACCTAATGAATTCCAACAGATCTTGGTAAACAGTACTTTCCTTCAGAAAATTGAATACAATACAAGTTTATATGCCTATTCCGTCGCACTTTTGCAAGAAACTTGTAGAAATCGTGTAAAGTATTAACAGTTCTTCGGAAAAAATGTATTTTCTATTTTAATCGTCGTCCAAATAGATAAGATTTTTTTAAATAAATCGGCCTGTTCAAATAAAAAATGAAAAAACTAAATATATAAAAGTATTTTAAATACTTATTCTAAATCAATGTATTTAAAATACGTTTATTTTGCCTAGCCTTACTGTTTCGTCGGACAATTGCTGTAAGAGTTTGTTAAGGTTAAAAGATAAACATGCTTCAAAATCTTTTTTTGTCATTCCGGTCTCTGAGTCAACTCAACAAGAAGCTGAAAGTAATGTGTATGATTATTTCCATAGGCTGGTAAAGTTCAAATTATAAAAACTGTTCCATTGAGTTTGGTTTCGGTCTACCGGTATCACTAACTTCTAAAACTCTTTTCGAGGCAGTTAATGTGTTTCCAGTTAAGGTAAAAATGTGAGCCATTTAGAAAATGCACTTTAACGCCGTATTAGACGGGTATTTTTAAATTATACCACGCAAAGTTCTGAAGAACATTTTTTCGCTTTGATGGAATAAAATGACCTTTTAAAATAGAATACATTAAAGTCATCCATATAAGTTATACTGTACTACGAACACGCAAAGGTATGCCATAGTTCGTGTTTAAAAACAACGCTAAAATCTGAAATAACACATTCTATTCCATTGTAGATACCATTGTAAAAAATGTAATGTTCAATCTATGCAATTTTTAGAAATTTCTATCGTACTGAATGACAAACTTGAAATAATAGCTTTGCTAATACATTTTAGAATAATTGAAAACTTGAGTTTTAAAAAGAACGAAAAGTAGCGTTAATTGCTGAAAAATGATAATTCGTGCCAAGAAAAATTAGTTTAACTGCGCTTAACAGAACATGATCCGCCTACACCCTGTTTAATAGATGAAATATGAAGCTCAAGGTAGATCTTTCGGATTTCATGTTTTCTTAGGCTTCTGCTCTGTCGTTGTTACAATTCATAGGTGGTTGTCGACGTCAATTTTCTGAATATACTATGTACATTTTGTAGCTACGTTACATTCCATCTGGTGATTTAAATTAATTTAGGAAACACTTTCACGACATTTGAATCAAGATATTTGGGTATTTGGAAGTTATCCTACAAAAAGAGCGTAACTTCCAATGGTTTCAGTAGGACGTAAAAAATTGTTCATTCGAATTTTCGCTTAGGTGTCATACATGACGAGTACATGCATGCATAATGTATAAGAGGTGGTTACCAACTTGTTCCGGGTCTGCCGTTTGATTAAATGTCATGAAACGTGATCGTCTTCAAGTTTTTTATAAAGTATGTCGACTTTGTTGCTCCTTTGAATTCTATCTTTTGTGGTGAATTCATTTATAACCCAACTTCATACCGTTTTGGTCTAAGATGCTAGCATATTTGAGAATTCATAGTTCTCACGACTTCCAATGGGTACGCCAGGATTTAGAATACAAAACATTTACTTATTTTCAGTGTAATAAGCAGTTGATAAGATGCCTCTTAAATAATAAGTTTGTTTAGTTCATTGTCAATAAGTATAAAGTTGCCATTCCATTTATGCCGGATTTTGAATGATATTGTAAGGAGCGAGTCTGTGAGCGACATACATGACAGAAAAAATTAGGTTGCCACCGGCTGATATCTAACCCAGCACCTCCAGGTTAGGCCCCTTGCACTCTACTACCAATTGAGCTACGGCGGCTTATATGGGAATACGCTAGGATAAATCCTAGCCAGTTGACTACTACTGATGTCCACGTTCTCACAATATTTCCCAGTCACAGTCAACAAACCGTTTATTTTTCTGTGTATGAAAAAGATTGGCAACTTGTCTTTTTTTTTTGTGAGAAGTACCATTGTCAAAAACACCGTAAATTTTATTGTTGCTAAGTTTAGGTGTAAACTGACTTCAGCAGCAACGGTTTGTGTTTATTCGAAAAGGTAACATCGAATTAACAAGGTAAAAAATCGCTATTTTGTTATTTGTAAACAATTTTATTTATTCGGTGTGTTATACTTATGCAGGTCTAAACTGAATTTGGTCAACCCCAATGTCCCCGAAAGCCTTATTTGCATGATTGCAACTAGCAAAAAAATCATTTTGCACCAGATTTTAGCATCTCTTTGTAGTGAATAGATAAAGCTATTGGGTTTAGGATGATGTTAGTTTGTGGGTAATGCGATAACATTCAGCAGACTAACTTTTCGTTCTTATATGTAGTCAATTTAAACTAATATCAGAATCACGATTTCCCAAGGAACTAGGAAAAGGTATACTGCCGTTCCGTTCTTTAATTTTAGGGCCCGTAAAATTGCTTCAATGATCAATTGATATTGATTATTAAATATTGGGACAAATATAACTGTGCAGATGTATATAAGAAATCCTCGCTATTTTTTGTAAGAAACCTGCGTATGAGAGAATTGCGATGAAATGTCAGAAACATGAATCGTTTTATTAGAAAGTCGCGTATAATAAAATTGCGGAAAAAGATTGGAAACCACAATCTATTTACAATGTCAAAAAAAATATTTTTTTAGCATTTACATTTCATTCGACTGTCACATGTATAAGTTTTACATGTTTTTTCGCAATATGAAACTATAATTTTTAACTGTTCCTTCGTAAAATGATGCTTATAAATTTTTCCGTAAATATTTTCTTTCACTATATATGCAGTCTTATAATACAATTCCTTATTGAACTATCAATGCTAGCTTTGATTTTTGCGGTCTTCCTTGCATGCGTTTTTGTCCAGGCGGGCATAGTTTGGGCTTCTCATGGTACAGTCGTTTCTTTGTAGCAATTCCGATACTCAAACATATTTTTTTTGATAAATGCGACATGTACAGATTATTTCCAATTCCCATTAGACCTTTCAAAGGCACTGAACTGCTGTCTTGTATTTACCGAATGTTTTCCAGCTGGAGTTTTTGTAAATGCACATGTCAGGTAATAATGGATTCTGTTGCATCCTGTTAGTACTGGGATGAAAAAAATTATCAGAGTGTCTAAACTTCACTTCACAGAAATTTGCTAGTTAATACTCTGTTTGCATTTCAAGATTCATACATGACTTTTACTGAATTATTTGAAGTTCCCTACTGTTTGTTGTTTGAGTTTGTTCTTCCGACCAAGATTTTAAAACTTGCAAGTGTTTGCAGACGTAGACGAAGCCCAAAGCTAACACGCTCATTGTAGATACCTTAAGATTTATTGATGTTTATAATTTATTTTTGTTTTAAATAAACATGATTAGGAAGACCTTATAGATATTTGCATGAAGTGGTTTGCTACGGAAATTTCAATGGAGTATATGAATATAAGTAATAAGTACCTTTCTCAGAATGTTTCATATGATATTTTGGGAGTATTTTAGGAGGCTATGTTAGGATTTATGTTCGACTACTTGCTTGGATTTTGAGATTTTACACATATCACACTAATAGCGATGAAGTCTAATTATTAGACGCAACTTTCTGACAAAGTGGCGAGGATTTCTACATACGCATGTTTCTTAAAAAATCTGCGCGGATTTCTTATATACATCTGCATGTTTAAATGCATCCCTTAAATATTTAGTAATCTTACCAAACTCCGTGATTCGATTTCTCGTTTCTCAGATGATTTCATACATTTCAGGCAATTGAACGAGTTGCAAATTATGAAAAACGGCTTTGTTTATTGGACTCAAACTCAGGCAAAAAATTTCAGTCCTGCAAAAATTTATTTGAGAATGCTTGTATATTTCTCAACAATACTGAAACGGTTGAGCAGTAATAAGTTTCCTGGATTTCACGTGATCACCCACTTCTTGCGAAAGAGAAACAAACTGTAAAGGTCAAGGTTGGCCTTTTAGATTGTTTGAACCTTCAGGATCATGCCTGATTTTGCGGAATTTTTTAAAATTGAGATTTCATGCAGTAAAAAATCGTTTTGACTACTACCATTGATTAGGTTATCATTTAGACAATAATACGTTAACTTCTGCAATAACTTTTAACTAATTTAGGTTTATGGCAGTGCATGAGAAGAGGTTAAATAATTCTGATTTGCCTTTCGTTACGTCATCAACAGCTTTGTTGCAAGATGTATTGTGATAGGGCTATATTCAAGTTATATTATAAATAAATTTATGTAAGGACTTTTATATGTTCCAAAATCTGTTTCGGCGGACAATTGCTTAAGAGTTTTTTAGGGTTAAGGGACATTTATACAAGAATACTGTTCAAATAGCTGACACTGCAATATGCTTCTGTTACACGCTTCGTAGTGAAAGTTGACGTACTTTTTGGGAATATCTACCACGTCCGCAGTTGTACGCCGGAAACTTTGTTTCGTAAATTGCCTCCGGCCGTTCTACACGTTTCAGTTCTATGCCTGGAACCTTCTTAAACATCGGAACGACTGTTTGACGGCTCAGTCGCTGCCGCTACTACAAGCATAACCGCGGTTACAGCTAGTAGCACCCTGGTTAATCCCATTGGGTGATTCAACGAGACGAAAATATAAGTTAGGTAGGTAGGTAGGAACAGCAGATTTTGAGTCGTCAAATTCGACTGTGAGGAACCGCATTTTTTACCCTCCTTAAATACAACAAACGTTAACGGCTGAAGGTAGGGCATATGGGTAAATAAGGATACCAGACAAATTCTGTAATTAATGGACCTTGGTCTGACCTACTACGTAGCTTGAAATGTGCGAAGTTGTAGTTCATAACCTTGCTCCAAGTGCCAAAATCTGCCTTTTGGTTTTTAAATGTAATGTTGAATGTCCATTACTAAATTAAGTACCTCCTCCTCTTCAATTTGGTCCTCCACGTCTTGTTGCTGGGATAATAAACTGTATTCTAGGTTGGTTTTTTCACAGGATTCGAAGTGTGCGTGAAGGTGTCGCTTAGGCAGATTCACGACAAAGTATACCGGGAAGTCGATCTCAAAGAGCGTCTTCCAGAGTGAGTCGTTGCAAAATGACACCAGGGACGTTTTGAACCCAAGGTTCTTTCAGGTCCGTAAGTGGGCAATAGAAGCCGAAAAGTAGTAGTAGAAAGAAGCAGCGTTTCTGCATTTTCTGCTGATGGAATCATAACAATTATGTCAATTGTGTATAAATAGTTTCAAAATAAACAACAAATATATATGCCTTTCCTGCGTACAGATATTCAATCCCGTTTCTGCTTGTGTTGTCCTTGCTCAATAAGACTCTTCACCACCCCCACCACCGGTGTAAGTGAAAAAAATGTATCGGGAATGCCTCTTTTTAAAGAAATGTTTAAGATGATTAAAATTATTAAGAAATTATAAAAGAAGAATTAAGAGGAACTCGTAAATTACAAAAACGTGACATTGTTCAATTTATGCAACTTTTAGAAAGTCCAATGCGTTACGTTTATTCCTGGGCAGTTTCATTAACAAGAAATTACAAACTTTAAACAATAGCTCTGCTAACATATTTGAAAACCATTGACAACTTGAGCTTTCAAAATAACTATAAGCAACTTTAATTGCTGAAAAAATGATAATTCAAACCAAAAACAATTGGTTTAATTATGACAGGATATGTTCAATCTATTACCTGTTTAAGTAGATTAAGTATAAAAATGGAATATATCAAAGCCATCCATTTCAGCTAAATTTACTAGGAACATGCAAAGGTATGCCATTGTTCATTTTTAAAAACAAATCTGAAAAATATAATTCAACAAACCATACAGGCAATCCCGTTGTTTGATGTAAACGGGTGATTTGGAAGTATGAAATGACCATCAGCAAAGACATGACACCCTGAATTTAATTCAATCTCAAGTGAACCTAACACATCGAACGTATAAGATTTTCTTGTTGACATTAAAAACATTAGCTAAGAATATTTTGTTGTTTATAAGAGTCAGTCTAATAGATGAAGTTTTGCGACACGTGAACGAATAATGCTCACACATTTCCTTCGTCGTTTTAAGTTGAATATAGCACTGCTGCACAGTCTGATTTGGCTGCAGGTTTTATTCCTAATCCCGTGCCAAGTTTACAGTGCCCGTCTCCTTGTAGGGGGCAATCAGTCTCGCCGGTGGCTATGACCTGCCTATTGTGTACTGTAATGTATTTGTAAGCTAGGCTAGGTGAAAGGTATCGCCGTTGCCTGATATAGTTTAACAGATGAGTTGTTATGAATAATGGGAATACTTAAAATAATCGTTACTTTCTTACTCCCGAAGACACATTTTGCAATCCTTTCGGTGTTCAGAAGAGAAGTTTCGGGCGGCAGAACCGTTTGTTTTCATCCCTGCTCAGCTATGACTGCTTGGACCTTTTCTACTGTGATCTTGAGGGCAGTTACTCGAACCATTTCTTGATGAATATGCCCTGATCTACACGCGTCAATAATGTGTCTAAAAAGGATAAAAGGGTTCTTTTATAAAGTATGTGAACTTGTTGCTTCTTTGCATTCTTATTTTTGGTGCGAAATCATTTAGAACCCAACTTCATAACGTTTTGGAGTTAGATGATGGCGCATTTGGGAATTCCCGATTCTCACGACCTTCAGCCGTTGTTATGTTAGACGTCTCTTAAATAATAAGTTTGTTCAGTTCATTGTAAACAAATGGGTGGTCAGTGAAGTTGCCTTTGCATTTATGCGGGATTTTGAATGATATTTCCCACTCGCAGTCAACAATCCGTTTATTTTTCTGGGTATGAAAAAGATCGGCAAATAGTTTGTTTGAGAAGTACCATAATCCAGAAAACAATAAATTGTACTGTTCCTTTAGTTTAGGTGAAGTGTGACTTCAACAGCTAAGATTTGTGCTTATTCGAAAAGGTAACATCGAATAAACATGGTTAAAAAATCACTATTTCATTGTTTGTTCACAATTATTTTGGTCTAAGCTGAATTTTTGCCGTAGCCATATCGTCGCAGTCCATATTTGCATGAATGAAGCTAGCAAAAAATATTGTTTAACAGGTTTCAGCAGACATTTCATTGTAGTGAATAGAAAAAGCTATTGGGTTTAGGGTGAGGTCAGTTTGTGGGTAATGCGATTACATTCGATAGACTAACTATTTGTTTTTATATTAAGTCAATTTAAACTAATACAAGAATCACAATTTCACGAGGAACTAGCCAAAGGTATGCTGCAGTTCCTTTTCAATTTTAAAATGGCCGAAAAAATGGTTTCAATGAATAATTGGCCATTGTGTGAATATTGTATTATCTTACGAAATTCCCTGATTCGATTTCTCGTTTCTCAGATGATTTCATACATTGCAGGCATTTGAACGTGTTTGCAGATTATAAAAGACAGCTTTGATTACTGGGCTCCCGGCCAATTACTATTGGTAAAGTTCAGTCTTGTAAAATGTAAAATTGAGAATGCATGCAGTAAAAAATCGTCTGACTACTACGATTGATCAGATTATCATTTAGACAATAATACATTGACTTTTGCAATAACTTTTAACTAATTTAGGTTTATGGCAGTGCAGGAGAAGAGGTTAAATAATTCTGATTCGCTTTTCGTTACCTTATCAACAGCTTTGTTGCAAGATGTATTGTGATAGGGCTAGATACAAGTTATATAATACATAAATTTATGAAACGGATTTTATTATGTTCCAAAATCTGTTTCTTTGGACAATTGCTTTAAGAGTTTGTTAGGGTTAAGGGATGAACATGCTTGGAAATTTTTCTCGTGTTTGGCATCTCTGAGTCGACTAAACAAGATGCTGAAAGCAGTGTGTATAATTATTTCTATAGTTTGATGAAGTACAAATTATAAAACACTGTCCCATTAAGTTTGGTTGCGGTCTACCGGTATCACTAACTTCTAAAACTCTTTTCGAGGCATTTAATGTGGTTCCATTTAACGCAAAAATGATGAACAATTTAGATAATGCACTTTTAAACGCCGTATTAGACTTAATTTTGTACTTGATGTAACCATGATGAGAAGCTTCTTAATGGTTAAGCACGGAATTGGTTCCTTGTATAAAACGCAAAGCTTCTACTGGTGACTGGATTATATGTTACTTGTCGCTCTCTTATTCATAGTAAGTTGTATGCCATTGAGATGTTCATTCGTACAATACGTATTCATATTTTAAAAAATATACACAAATATTATTGTAAGAGTTTGAAAATAATGAAAAGAGCTGCTTTGTATACTAGATTTTAAACTAACAGCTCGAGTCTAGAACTATCGGTTAAATTTAGTTAAAAACTATCAAATACGTTGCGCCTAGATCCTCAGTCATCTGCTACATAAACCTATGAACCTATAGTTCTGTCTTCTAGACTTCGTTTACGAATTCAGGTTGAAGATCTCTTAAATTATACCACGCAAAGTTCTGAAGAACATAGTGTTACCCGTTTCATATAACAAAAGCCCGTTTTGATGGAATAAAATGACTTTAAAAAATAGAATATATTGAAGCCATCCATATAAGTTATATTGTACTACGAACACGCAAAGGTATGCCATTGTGCGTGTTTAAAAACAATGCTGAAATAAATCATTTCAATAAACCATGAAGGTAGATTCCATACCATTGTAGGTACCATTGTAATACAATGCTATATTCAATCTATGCAATTTTTAGAAATTTCGTTGCGTTTATTCCTGGGCAGTTTCATTTCCAACAAATGACAAACTTAAAACAACAGCTCTACTAATATATTTTAGAACCATTGAAAACATGCGTTTTCAAAACAACGAAAAGCAGTTTTAATTGCTGAAAAACGTTAATTCAGGCCCAGGAAAGTTGATTCAATTACGTTTGACAGAATATGATCAACCAATTCCTTGTTTAAGTAGATTAAATGTGAAGGTCAAGGTAGATCTTTCGGATTTCATATTTTCTTGGGATTCTGCTCGGTCGTGTTGCGAAGTCACGGGGTAGTCGTCGACCTTTTTCGTATGAAAAAGATTGGCAACTGGTCCTTTTTGTGAGAAACACCATAATCCAGAAAACAATAAATTGTATTGTTCCTTTAGTTTAGGTGAAGCGTGACTTCAACAGCTGAGATTTGTATTTATTCGAAAAGGTAACATCGAATAAACGTGGTAGACAAAATTTGCTTTTTGATTATTTGTCAACAATTTTATTTAGCCAGGGTGTCATAATTATGTAGGCCTAATCTGAATTTGTTCCATAAACATATCTGCGGAGACCTTATTTGCATAATTGCAACTCGCGAAAATCATTTTGCAACGGATTTCAGCAGACATATCTTTGTAGTGAATAGATGAAGCTATTGGGTTTAGGGTGATGTTATTTTGTGGGTAATACGATTACATTCAGTAGACTAACTTTTTGTTCTTATATTAAGTCAATTTAAACTAATATCAGAATCACAATTTCACGAGGAACTAGCAAAAGGTACACTGCAGTTCCTTTATTCTATTTTAAAATGCCCCGTAAAATTGTTTCAATGAATATTTGGCAGTGTTTATTAAATATTTAGTAGTCTTACGAAATTCCTTGATTCGATTTCTCGTTTCTCAGATGATTTAATACATTTCAGGTAACTGAGCGAGTTGCGAATTATGAAAAACGGCTTTGTTT
Organism: Orchesella cincta; assembly: GCA_001718145.1. Classification (NCBI taxonomy): domain Eukaryota; kingdom Metazoa; phylum Arthropoda; class Collembola; order Entomobryomorpha; family Orchesellidae; genus Orchesella; species Orchesella cincta. The sequence goes on along the minus strand of LJIJ01000714.1, from coordinate 51,639 downwards.
ATTGGACTCAAACTAATAACTCAGGCAAAAACCCATTGATAAATTTCAGTCTCGCAAAAATAAATTGAGAATGCTTGTATATTTCTCAACAATACTGAAACGGTTGAGCAGTAATACATTTCCTGGATTTCACGTGATCACCCACTTCTTGCGAAAGAGAAACAAACTGTAAAGGTCAAGGTTGGCCTTTTAGATTGTTTGAACCTTCAGGATCATGCCTGATTTTGCGGAATTTTTTAAAATTGAGATTTCATGCAGTAAAAAATCGTCTGACTACTACCATTGATTAGGTTATCATTTAGACAATAATACGTTGACTTCTGCAATAACTTTTAACTAATTTAGGTTTATGGCAGTGCAAGAGAAGAGGTTACATAATTCTGATTTGCTTTTCGTTATGTCATCAACAGCTTTGTTGCAAAATGTATTGTGATAGGGTTATATACAAGTTATATTATACATAAATTTATGCAAGATTTTTATATGTTCCAAAATCTGTTTCATTGGACAATTGCTGTAAGCGTTTGTTAGGGGGGTTAAGTGATGAACATGTTTTCAAATCCTTTTTATTCTTCTGGTCTCTGAGTCAACTCAACAAGAAGCTGAAAGCAATGTGTATGATTAGCAACCATAGGTTGGTAAAGTAGAAATTATAAAAACAGTTCCATTGAGTTTGGTTTTGGTCTACCGGTATCATTAACTTCTAAAACTCTTTTCGAGGCATTTAATGTGTTTCCAGTTAAGGTAAAAATGTGAGCCATTTAGAAAATGCAGTTTTAAACGCCGTACTAACGGAATTTTGTACTGAATTATACTGGATTATATAATTCTTGTCACTCTAGAATTCATGGTAAGTTGTATGCCATCGAAATGTTGAGTCGTATAATATAGTTCAAATGGCAATATACATAGACAGCACATGAAACTGCGTGAGTTTGAAAATAATGAAAAGAGCCGCTTTGTATACTAGATTTTAAACTAACAGCTCAAGTCTAGAACAATCAGTTAAATATAGTTGAAAACTATCAAATACGTTGCGCCGAGGTTTTCAGTCATTCATCATTTGCCACACAATACTATGAAAATTAAGGTATGTCTTCCAGACATTGTTTACGAATTCAGGTTAAGCATCTCTTAAATTATACCACGCAAAGTTCGGAAGAACATGGGGTCAAACCGTTTCATAGAACAACAGTTTTTCCGCTTTGATGGAATAAAATGACTTTTTAAAATGGAGTAAAATTAAAGCCATCGATATAAGTTATACTGTACCACGAACACGCAAAGGTATGCCATTGTTCGTGTTTAAAAACAACGCTAAAATCTGAAATAAATCATTCCATTCCATTGTAGATACCATTGCAAAAAATGTTCAATCTATGCAATTTTTAGAAATTCCTATCGTACTCGAAGCTTGGAGGACACGCTCAATTCCAACAAATGACAAACTTTAAATAATAGCTTTGCTAATATATTTTAGAACAATTGAAAACTCGAGTTTTAAAAATAACGAAAAGCAGCGTTAATTGCTGAAAAACGATAATTCGGGCCAAGAACAATTAGTTTAATTACGTTTAACAGAATATGATCAACTTATACCCTGTTTAAATAGATGAAATATGAAGGTCAAGGTAGATCTGTCAGATTTTCTTGGGATCTGTGAAGATCAAGGTAGTGCTTCGAAAACTCACGTTTAGAATGTTGCTTAAATTAAGAGTCTCAATAATTGCATCCACGTAACACCTAAGAAAGTTACTTTTAATCACATTTAGATCTACACTTTACACCATAAGAAATCTGTAAACATTTGTCATAATCATGGATATCAAATCAAATGTTACCCTTTGTGAGAGTTAACGTATTCGTGATGGTAAGCTTAAATAATGAGAATCCATACGTGTGTTTGTGTACAACATGTTACTGTTTTTAGTTTAAATGTTTTGCTCAACTTTTGTTAAAATTGAAAGTTATTATAATGCGGTAAACACTGTTTGATGGTGGTAAATATTTGTCCAGTCAAAACTACGTTGCTCAGTGTTTGGAATGGTTAAGGTCGGTCGGGATATTATTATTTAAGTTATTTTTGTTAATTATTTAAGTGCATAATAAACAGTGTAATAATAAAATATAGTAAACATTATTAAAAATCAAATAAACATGAAACGTTTTAAACAAGAGTTTCTATTTGGACATAGTTCTTATTAAAATAAATATTGCGATAATATTGTTATCCTCATCGTTTTATTTATAACTGCTGTCTGCATAATCACGTTTTTTAAAATATATGAGTTGGCGAGCATATACAATATTTATGCAGTATTTGTGTTTTCTGTGACAGTACACGTTTTTTATGCAATATTTCTGCAGGACGATCATTTTTAATCGGATGAAATCATGATTTGTGACTTTTTAAAAGGGAAAGGATTTGAGATGGTCCTCATTTTAGTACTACCAAACAATACCACAACTGGTGTTTTTCAAAAACGAGCAGTTTTTGCAGTCATTGCACTTTTTAATAAAATGTGGTATTTCAATTTTTAAAAAACATGTCGATAGGGAAATGAAAAAATATTTAGTGTACGCCTTGTTACTCTTACAAGTCTTACATCACTGTCAACTGTTGTTTTTAATTGAGCTAAATAAAAGACAACAACTCCATGATGCATTGGAAAATGTAAGAACATATAGTAAAAGAATTTAAAACGTAATCCAGTTTAATTTGCTCCAAGTTTTTGGACATTATAATTCCATGACTATGACTGCAAAAGAATTTCCCCTGATGTATAAGGTATCCTTATCCTTCAATACACAGTCATAAACAAGATTCTTGTGGCATCTCTCCGAAAAGCTACTCCATTGGACATTTCCATAAACGATACCCTTTACCTTATAAAAAACGATGCACCTCTGGGTCATTTTAATAGATTTTACACAACAACAATGCTTCTACAATTAAACTAGTTAGCTTATTAGTTTCATCTAGGATTTTCGATAATGCATCTTCCAGTGGCAAACCTTTACCGTGATGCAACTTGTACACTGGTAGCACAGTCAGCAAATCCAACTTCCATTTCCTTTCGAGATGATATAAAATCATTGATCCAACAAGCATGCTGGGCATATAGTCTGACAAACCACTTGAAAAGAAATGTCTGGCGGATTTTTTCTTTAACCTGAATCTTTTCATCGTACATTACCAGCTCCAGACAAAGGTAAGCTGCTGAGGCAATGAATCTTAGCTCTTTCTGCCCTCCGTCTACCACAAAAGGGGTTGGCTTTCCCCACTCGCTACAATTTTCAAAAATTGTCTCTTCCAGGTAATTCTTAAAGGTTTCGTTAACCTACTTTGCGCTGCGGATGTTGATTAATGTTGTAACTCTAATTAAATACAATGTTTCAGTCCGGTTTGGCAAACCTACTAAATCAGATTTTTACCCAGTCCAATTCGCTTGCACAAAGCTCAACAGTGTTTAAGAAAGAGTCTCAGTAATTCCACGGGCAATTTATTTGGGTTTAGACCTATACAATATATTGATGTATCGTCCAAGATATCGTTGGCAGACTTCTGAAAAGTTCGATCTGGTCATAATTAAATTCGATTGAGTGTTTCTGCATTTGATCATCAAACTTAAAACACCCCAGTTAAAAACGTCTCATAAATTTTAATTCACTCAGTCTAAAACCAGGAGTAGTAGCAACCAATAAAGAAGCTTGCTGATAATATTCTTGAATTTCCTCAAGAAATCTCCTTCGTAGCAAATTGCAACTCGGTTTCAGCAACTCCATTGAAATCCTGAGGACCGATTTCGCCAAGTTGATACGGAAGTCGAATTTCCCCTTTAAATTGCAGTATAGCACCCCATTTCCGTCATTTTGTTGTATTTCTAACTGAAGTGAAAATTGTCTACCTCGATATTTTTTCAAATTCGGGATGAATATTCTCATCTAAATCGTACCACTTGTGGTCCAGGTTTGAAAAACGAACAAATAACATCAACACCAACTTTTTGTTTAAAGTGTTTTCTGCCGTCGTCTCGATGTATACACGTCCAAATTTCTCCATAATGTGAATATCTTTAGTTGCTTTGGTATTATATCAGATTGAAAGTAAGTTGGTGTCTAATACAACATTTGCGTTGTGCCTCTACTTTTATTGACTGCTTAATAACATTGACACAATTACAGTTGTTGGCCTTAAATACATGAGCGTAGATTAATAGTTGACTTATGATGTGTGGCATGTTGATTGCAAAAGTTGAAAAGTTTCTCGTTAGTAACAAAGAAAACCCGCTAATGAATGCAACATCCTTACCGTACTACTGCAAATAATTAGATATTTTTAAGCCTGAATGAATATTTAATGATGATGACAGGACAGATTATGAAACAATTTTGCGCAACTGTTTTTTAAAAACATTCGTTTTCCTTGGTTATAGTCTGATTTTCACAATACATTTCACACGAAAAATATTTATTTCACAAGCAATAAGAGTTTTTTCCCCTGCTTAGTTGCGAATATACTGAATTTATTTCCTGAGTTAGTGATGACATCGCCATCAAACCACTTTAAATAAAAAAGCCAGTTGTGAAACCTTACGTTCGTTTAATTGCCTCAATTAGAATTGAGAAAACAGTTATTCTGATATTGGCACGTGCAATGTGATATATCCTACTTCCGTACCACACAGACATTACATTACGACAAACAGAGGTTAATTTCTTTATTACATGACGTTGCAGAATAACCAAGTGGAGAAAGTTAAACGATAGGATATAACCAACTTAACCAGTGCTAATGAGATACAAATTGGTTAGTTAAAATTTCCATCGGTCAAAAGTTTATTGCATATTCAGTATTACATTTGTCAGTCAACTGTTGATTGTAGTTGTTTTGTTAGTTTTTTACAGAAAAACTCATTTTTAGGAGGAATTCACCAACACCCCAATGGTAAACAATAAAACAGAATGTTTCTTTGCAAAATTAATTTGCAGTAAAAACCCGTACTCATAAAATACTAGTTTAGGGCGAGGCTTGCTAAACTCAGGAGTACATTAAATATATTTCCAATTAATTTATTGAAATAAGGTGCATCATTCTTCAGTTACCTTCTCAGTTGCGTGTTCACATTTACGATGTTTGTTACTAAAGGAAATTGCTTTGACACTACAATTCTGTCTGAAAATCATTCACCATATAGTGTTACCTTTCTGAATTTTCATTCCTTTCTGCTCCCATTTTGGGTGCATAGACATGAAAAACTGGGGAATATTCCATTTTACCCAAACCTTATCCATCGAAGGTATCCAAATTTCAATAATTTATTCCGAAAATGTACTTAAGTGTCAATCGGGTTTTTTAAAACTTTGTATTGGTTGTTGAAAGGTAATAATATGCTCTGCTCACATCCTCATTCTGGTTCTTAACATAATTTGGATATTAACTTCAATGTGGAAGTACACAGAACTAAGACACGATATCAGCGCCACTTTCTACTTTGTCTGCAAAACGGCCAATCAGGAATAATGGTGCTTCAAAAAATCGTTTGGACTGAGCAGCATTTAATTGAGAATTTTATCAACTTAACCAGTTTTCCTTCTGTTTCAGCTCGACACTCAAAAATTGTGGTATATATTTTGCTTAAAACTTTGCTTTAAAATTTTTCTTGAGATTTACAAGAACTTTTTGTTAAAAAATTTAGACCTTTTCAACAACATTTGTGGTGTATCTGGTTTCCATCTGTCATGGATATTTTTGGTCTCCATCGTTTAGTGATGCAGAGTTTACTTGGCAATTACTTAGAAAGTTACTTTCACCCATATGCTGCTTTCTCAATTTTCACCCTCTAAGATTTGTCCTTTCAGTCTTTGATGGAGCGTTGTTGAAAGCATTTGGACTTGCAATATTCAGCTTTTTGTATGCAATTTCCAATGCTCTACCAACTACCATGTTAGTGTTGGCAATGAGCTTTCATAGCGGTTGGAAAAGAAAATTTCTTGTCAATATTGAAAAGTCTTTTGAGAGCATTCCTGTGGTTTGTCAAATTATTTGTATTACTATTATTCATTAAATCCTCAAGTTATGAAGGTTAACAATGGGTTTCAGGTATTAGAGCACTATGGAAAACTGAAGGAGCTATCGAATACAACAAAGCAACTATGTGGCCACTTCGTCCTCTGTTATTACATAGGCACCCTTGCTTTCTTTGCAGAAATACCACAAATTGTACTGGTACCTTCGGAAATTCAAACAAGACTACTGATGGGTTTCTTTATTGCGGTTATAAGCTTGGGGCTGAAACTCGCTACCAATACTGCTTCGGAGGTTGCAATAGTTTTGGAAATATTTATTTAAGTTTTAGTTTAAGTTTAAGTTTTCTATTGTTATGATCAATATTTTTTAAACATTATGCAGATTGACGAGACGCTCCGCAAATTCATTTCATTTCATCATCAAAACGAGAACACAAATCTCACCCAGAGATTAAAATTGATTGCGCTCACCCAAGAAATTGAGACAGAACCTATTGGTATTTCATGCAGCTTTTTTACCATCACCAAAGGGTTTTTGAGCTCCGTAAGCAACGTTATTATCACTCGTTTTATTCAGCATTACTTTATGTTTGATAAAATTCTGTATGCTTTCAGACATTCGGTCTGGTGGTTACGTATGGAATTCTTATATTCCAAGTGGCAGAAAAAGAAAAAATTTACTGGGATCAATAGAACCAAAAAGTACGCCACAGACAGTGTGCATAATACATAATCCTTGATGTTAACTTTGGATTTTACTTCTTTTCCACGTTTAAACCTTTATGTAAGCGATAATTAATTTTGAAGTGCTGGTTGACTAAATGTCTACCAACAATTCCATTCATTATGTGTATTTGTTTGCACTGCGTTTCTATTGAATAAATACTAGAAAATTATCAAGCAGAACTGTTGGAGTGATTGGTGACACACCCAAATATCTATTAAAATCAAGCGATTGACGTTCTTCCCAATTTATTTACTAAATTATGATAAATGAATACACCCAACTAGATTTACATACATGCAATATCTAAATCGATTTTACTAATGCACAAATTCCAAAAAAAAAGCAAAATAAATTCATGGTAATAAAAACCTTTCCACATTTATGTGAGACTTTCTTCGCTGTTCGTAGAAAGAAGTATGAAGATACAAGATATGGAATGGTTTTCTAAATCCTCCCTGCTTAAACCCACTGTGAAAGAATCACCATACGTTGTTACATTATTGAACTTTCACTCACTCCTGCTTCCATTCAGAATTGAGAAAAATTGCAAAACTGGAGATTACTGCCTCATTGATCGGACTCCTTCGTTAAAGGTAAATACTGATAATTTCAAAAGTTTTAATAATTTTTGGAACCCATTCAGCTGTAATTGTAATAGTTTGCGTTTTTAAAGATCCTCATAGCCTTGTTTCACGCATTCATTCTATTATTTAATCTGACCTGGATATCCGCATCAATATGGAGATATGTACACTTGAGGCACGACATCAGCACAACTTTCTACTGCGTCAGCAAGGTCACAATTACCATTGGCGCGATTCTGCTTCAAGAAACTGTCTGGAGAAAGCAGCAAATGATTGAGGAATTTGTCAATTTCACAGCTTTTCCCAGTTGTTCTACTTTTCGAGCAAAAGTTTGGGTATATTTTGAAATTACCCCAAATGAAATGTTTAAGAGTATAATTAAAAATATAAAATATTATAGGCTTTCTCAATCCCAGCCGTTGTCTACATTATTTCCATCCTTCATGGATTAATCTCTGGTCCTGCACTCGGAGATGGGATGCTTACATTGCAGTTTATGAGAATGTTACTTTCTCCTGTTTTTAACCAAATTAACATTCACCCTTTAAGATTCCTGAATTCAATAGTCGATATAGAATTCCTTCGATCGATTGGTATTGGGATGTTTAGTTTTACCTACGTCATTTACAATACGGTTCCAACAACCGTAATAGTTTTGGGGTTGACCTTTAGAAGCCTTGTTAAAAATGAGTTTTCTCCCGATTTGGACAATTGTTTTGGAAACATATCAAAGTTGTTTGAGTGCCACACGAAACTAAGCCAATTTACTAATATAACAAAAGCATTTTGTGGCAAGTTTGTGCTTTGCTATTATATTGGAGTTCTAGCTTTCTTTGCGGAACTACCACAAATTTTACTAATGGACTCGGCATATGGACAAGATCCGTTATGGTATTTTATTTGGTGATTGTCAGCGGGGGAATAGGAATTGCTGCTGCTGCCGCATCAGAGGTAAAAGTATAGAAAACTAAAATGGTCCGCTTTAACATAAATTCCCATTAATCATAGAATTGGTATATTTCTGCTGGTACAGGCTGATAATACTATTCGTAAATTGATTTATTTCCACCAACGGAATAAAGAAACGAATATAAACTTAAAACTGGACTTGATTGCTCTAACCCAACAAGTTGAGACGGAGCCTGTTGGAATTTCATGCTGTTTTTTCACCATCACCACAGGTTTTTTAAGCTCGGTAACTTTACATACTAAATTTCATACTATAAAGTGTACGATTATGTAATTTGTAAAAAAAACCTTAATGATTTTAGACATTTGGGCTTCTGGTAACCTATGGTATTCTGATATTCCAAGTATCAGAGAAAGAAAAAATGTACTGGGAACCGTAGTAAATCTAAATAGCTACAATTAAAATAAATCTAAACCCAAACACAAAACCTCGCATTATAAGCATTTTTATTCTTGGCGATTTTCAAAAATTCGTTTAAGTCAATTGGAAAGGTTTCTGGTCTTCGCAATAAATGTAAAGGGTTTAGGGACCAACATGGGTCCAACCTGTTGTTCAAAATCGGGATGTGGATAAGCCGGATCCGGAAGTATGTCAAACCGCTGTAAAATGCAGACAACGAATAGAAACAACGTATCTCTTGCCAAAGTTTCTCCAATACATGCTCTTCTCCCAACTGAGAAAGGTAGAACTGCTTCATGCTTAATAACTGTAGTGCCATCCTCTGAAAGGAACCGTTCTGGTCGGAAATTCTCAGGGTCCCCCAAACTTCTCATTTCAAGTCTCCAAGCCATTTTATCAACAAATTATTTTAAAAAATTCTGTCCTATATTGTAAATTTTTATTTTTCCACATATAATATAGTAATTTCCAAAACAAAGGAAACTATGGCAGCAATATTCCATTTACAAGAACCGCAAATACAATAAAAAATATTTTACATGTGAAAGAATCGGTTTGAGAGGACATTTTTGATAACAAATGATTTTAATTAGTCGAGCTTTCTGCGTCTAACCTAACGCTTTCTTCAGGACAAATTTTCAAAAAACTAAATCATTCTAACCTATCATAATTTCAAAAAAGCTGAAAGTTGAAAGTTATATAATTTTTATTATAGTATTGATTATGGTATTTTCGTTAGGGGTAACAGGAGATCAATCCAATCCTCGTGAATATCAACTTTCCATTGTGTGTTAGGAGTTTTCTTATGTACATGCTTTCTAGGAAGAGTCGGTTGTAGCTGCGTGTCTCATGTTGGATTAAAGATGCGTTATCAAAATCAATTTGATGATCCTCTTCAATGGCATGTCCTGCTACGGCTGATTCACTGTGTTGCTGTTTTCGACGTCTTTTTTATGTTCTTTTACTCGTATATCAAGGGTCCGGCTAGTTTCGCGCACATAAATTGCATCGCAGTTTGATTTACAAGGGATTTTGTAAGCTCCAACTTCTGCTGCCTTAGGTTTATCTTTTGTGTTACAAAGTAGTCTCGAGAGTTTTTGTCCAGGAATGTATCCTATTTCAACCTCAAGAGTGTCACGAATTGTGCTACCAATTTTGTTTGTGATACTTCCGAACCATGGTAGAATGATTCTTCCTTTTTGCGATTGCGTATCTTATGATTGGGATATTTTGCGTTGTACTCTTTCTTTCATTTTCTTGAGACTCTTGTGAAACATGAAATCAGGATAGCCATTTGCTAAGAATGTTGATCTGATGTGCTTCAGTTCCTTTTCTAGGTTGTCGTTGTCGCTTAATTTCAGAGCTCTGTATATTAAGCTATCTACTGCTGATATTTTGTGACAAAATGGATGGGATGACTTGAAATGTAGATACTTATCTGAATGTGTGGGCTTTCTATAGACTTGGTGTCCTAAAGTACCATCACCTTTGTTTGTTATGAGAACATCCAAGAATGGGAGAGAGTTGTTCTTTTCGATTTCAGTTGTGAATTTGATTTTTGGGTGTATATTATTCAGTTTTTCGGTGATTTGTTCAAGTTTACGGGGATTTAGGTGAGAATAGCTGTCATCTACGTATCTGCAATAGTTTTTGAGTTCATCAATTTTGGATATGTGGTGGATTTCAATGTGTTGCATGAATATCCGCTAGAAGTGGGGATATAGGAGAACCCATTGCTGTCCCATCTTTTTGTTGGTAAAATTTGTTGCGAAATTGGAAATTCGTTTCATTCATGCAAAGAGTGAGTAGCTCAACAATGTCATCTTCTGTTAATTTTGTTAATCCTTTCCATTCTGTCTTGGTATTCAGTAGATTTCTTATGATGTCAATTGTTTCTTGAATTGGAACTTGAGTGAACAAACTGACAAACTGTCAAAAGAGACTTGTATATCTTGTCTGGAAATGAACATGTCTTGAAGTTTGACAACGAATTCATATGAGTTTTTTGTGCTGTATGGATGATCCTTAGTTAAAATTTGTAAGATTGGTTTGAGGTATTTTGCAACTCTGTAGAATGGTGATTTTCGACAATCCACGACTGGTCTGAAGGGTATGTCTTCTTTATGAATTTTTGGAGCGAATAAAAAAATATATTTACTCGCTTTATATCTCAACTGAAGTGCGTAAGCTCAACCAAATCGGTTATAACCTTTCTGGAAATTCTTTGTTTGAGATTGTATCATTTGTGCTGTTTTACCTATAATTTGTACATGATAATTGAGCAGATGGTAGTCACTTTGATGGCAAATGAATCATTCAAAACGTTACTCGACATTAGAATTCGATGATTGCTGGACAGATGGAGAAACCCTTCTTTCCAAATCTTTTACCAAATGGCAGATTGGTAAATCTAGCAAGAAGATTTCGGTTGTACCCAAATTTCATGTATTATAGATAAATGTCAAACCCGTAAGATAGGTCCATATCTTTAACATTATTGGTCTCAGATAAGGAAAACGTTCGTTTTACAATTGTCATCATTAATGATTAATGATTAATCATACAAACAAAAAAGTAGCCTAATTTACTAATACAAAGCCAGCCAAACAAAATTAAACATTTTCTAGTTGTCAGTATTTAATTAATGGTCCTTCGATAATAACTTTTAATTGTATATTTGTATTAAATAAAGCCCCTTCTAAAAATATAATATATTGTATCATGTCTTGCTGAGATGTTTATTATGTTATAATATATTGTAATGTCTTCCACCTTATAATGTATCCCTATCAAAATCATTTAATCTTTATCTCTTCTTTCGCAACTTTTTAATGGTGTGCCCATTAAAATAATATAGTAGGAATTTGCCTTCAGTAGAATCTCAGCGTGATGTTCTCTGCGGCTGAAGAAGTAGCCATTACATAATTTTTCAATGCAGGACAGTTAAAAGAGAATTGAATTAACGTCAGAGGTAGGTGCTATTATTTGGCCAACGTGGTTTATATAAATCTGACTTATAATACGCAACAGAATATTTCTAAATTCTGAAACATAATTCAACTGTTTCAAAATAAAATAAAGACCATTTTACTGATTGGGAATTGTATATTTTAATTAATAGTACTTTGCCCCGATTCTACCACACGCTACTTTTTAGCAAAAAATCAAAATTTTAAGATGTACTTTAATGTCTTACTTGGTGGGATGGCTTACGATGCGGATGCCGAGCGATCAGAATTTCGACGCCGCAGGGAGTTAAGGCGGCGGCTATTGTATCGTGCGTAAGTTGCTAGGTTTTCTATTAACTCCAAATATAATGGGCGTGTGAAGAATACAAGTTTTTTACTTTGTGCATTTTTCAAAATTTACAGTGAAATGCTCAGAACTGGGAGAACGGACAACGTTGATGAGGGAACCGAATTTGGACAATTGCTCAATCGCGCTAAGAAAATGAAAAGTGACGGGGATAAAGAATTTGAGGCTGGACGTTATGGCCACGCTGAAACGCAGTTTGTGAACTGACAATGTTTTCGCTTTTGTAACAGTTTTAATTTATTCAATTTCTACAAATTACTTTTTATTAAAATATCCAGGTATCAATCTGCAATAGGCTGTTTAAATAGTTCCGATCTAGCATGTGCAAAGGAAGCACAGGATGAACAATTTGGAACTAAGTTACAGTCTTTGCATAAAGTTGTGCATGATTACTTAAAATGGGAGAATTTAAGAATGGTCTCCGGCTTGCAAAGGCAGCATTAGCGTCTGCGGTCGGAGAATCTTCAATATGAGCCAAATTTTTGGTGAATTGATAATATCGCAACCATTTTATTGTTTTGAATTGAAGTTTCACAATATGACACTTGTTCTAATTGTCCGCAGGTGTGCAAAATGCCTTTTTGAGATGGGGAAAATTAATGAAGGATTCCGACATATTAACATTGCTAAAAGTTCCAGTTCTGCTAGTGATGATGACTTGAATGAGTTGTATGAGAAGGTCAGCTTTTATCACCTTGTTGATATACTATCACTCTAAAATTATTCGCAAATACAAGAGATAAAATAATGAGCATGAATTCATGGTTGTCAATATTTTTGCGGTTGTAGTTTCAAAAGAAGCAAAAGGAACTTGATGACATTCAGAAAGCAATTGTGGTACCTCCGTACATTTGAAGAATGAAACCAGAACTGTAAACTGCAAGGGAAAAAAGTATTGCAACTTAAAAAATATTTAACCTTTGTTTTCGACCTTTTTATAGAATAATTGTTTTTCACTTTCGTGAATATATAAAATATCCCGAATAATTTGAATGGAAATCACGGATTTGAATATTACTATTTTCATTATTAGAACTATTACAAAACTTGCATACAAAATATTTATGAATTATTATTATTACAAAATTTGGCTTGTCCAGTAAATTTCCCCATTGATGTAACTGCATTATCATCGTAAATTGAGTACAAACGGTGTCGCTTGATCTCATGTGGCAATAAAAAAAGCTTTGCTTGGAACTCGTGTCACAATCTACGTATTGATGTAATATTCCGTTGTCTCTTAAATATCAGCATCAGTACCATTCGACAACTCATTGTGTTAACAGCTTTGCGTAGCTTATGAAGAATACATCATAAATTGAGGACTATAAAATCGGCGACATTTAACACAAATCAGCTATCTACATGTACAATAATTTCAATTGAAGTCATCAGGCGTTTGGCTCACGGCACTTGTGTGAAGATAGCCTTTCAGGTGTTTGAAATTAATTTACTTAAGACGTTCATCGTTTATAGTTCACATATCGCAATAGTATTTACATTAAGCATGATGTTTTTCAGTTTCAACTTTGATTCTATTATCATCTTTCAGATTCTATACCGATCAAATTGCTTATAATTCACGGATCTGATTTTACGGTCAACTACACCTAATTATAGCATCTGAGAAGGAAATTCGAGTTTTTATAGTTGTTGAAAACAGCCGTTTGGTATGATATTTTGCAATACAAATGACATCTTTAAGCTATCAAATTTTTGCTGCAACTGCATTCATAAGAACCGTCACTTGAATCATAAGTTTCCTGAGATAAATCCTTAGTTTTAAATCAATATGTAATCCTAAAAACGATTTTTGTCAAACTTTTTTTTTTTAAAAATGGCTTCAGGCTTGGGTTTGGAATCCTAATGCAATACAGAAAAAATAAAAAAAACAAAGCAGCTGCTCAGTCTTAAAAGTGTTGCGCGTATACCAAAACTGTAAAAAACTATCTTAAAACTGACGTCATAAACATTTTGCAAATTTACTGAAATGATGATTATTTATGATCGATGCATCATATTGTGTAAAATACGCTGAAAAATATGTTTGGAATTTTTACTTGCCATTAACTCGTCCAGATTTTATTACATAAAACCCAGCTCAGGTTTACATAAGCTGTAATTAGGTGGTTGATAACACAGATTGTGACATCATTAATCATGATGCTGTAATTTATATTTCGTAATAAAACTTTAATTGCATGCACGAGCCGAGGCAATTAAATTTATGATAATGATCAAACCTATTTCGCAAATCGCCTTATCGTTAGCCTTTAGACTAAACCATTAGGCAGTTTCCAAATACCACCTCGTAGTATACATTTATACTTTGCACTCGCTAACAAGGCAAGTTGACAAGGGAAACTTGCTGAATTGTCACCCTGTGGTGGTTTTTTGTCACAGTCACAGTCTTAGTGGGGATTGTCGAATTGTGTTAAATTTGAAAACGTTGTTAACCTGCAAATTCAGAAGACATTCCACACAACAACTGAGTTTATCTGGTAAAGGTTTAACTAAGGAAAACATCCTGCGCTTTTGCTCGTCCTCGTTAAAAATATATAAATATAATATGCTTGTTAACCTTTCTTGAAAATGTATGAACGTAAATTGTTACTTCTTTTTAGGTTATCTAAATCGCCATAGGGTATTTAGAAGTTCACCAGCCCGGTTAGAGCAAAATGAAAGAGGGCTAAGGGAGATGGAGCTCCAATGGTATGCTATCATAATAATTAACTAGGTTACATAATTTTACCTCATCAATATTTCTCAAACATAGGCAAACACATTTTTATATTCAATGCACAGAATTTTATGTGCCTTTGCATACATGCATACGAGAGATTAGATTTGTAGATTTTCATTTTATTTCAAAATGTTTAATCATCATCATCAAATAGTATTGAAACGATGTTTTTTCTAAATACAACCTATTCAAACAAGGGACAAGATATTGTCTCGCTTTGTGAGGTGGGCATTTGCATTGCAAAATCCAAATATTTCTTATAACGAACTGTTAATTTTAATTACTTAATGACCAAACTAATTATTTATCGAATTTGCGCAACCCCATTACTCCATTCAGTCTAGAACACGAAGAGCTATTGCTGGACCTTGACCCCCTATTGCAGGACCGAGGTGGTCCAGCAATAGATGAACCATTTAACATTAGTGGGTATGGCAAAATTTTAAAAAGTCCAGCTATAGGTGGACCTACCTAAAATGTGCGCAGGTTTTTTTGTTTTTGGCTTAGGAAGAAAAGAGTTAACACAGCTGGAAAGGGCTCATCAAACTGCATCTAAATTCATTTACCTGATTGTCTTGAACTTCTTAAATAATTAGTTATTTAAAAATAAGTATTTAGCAATACCGTATCTAATGTTGAAGTAGAGATGCTCAATTTGGTCTATGTTTGTCTGTCCCCGTTCGAGGTGTATTTCAATAGGGTCCCTGCTATAGCTAGATATATGTTCAGTATTTGCTCCACCCGCCTTAATGATCAAAAATGGCAGGTCGCGGCTATAGGAAGGCCCCAAAAAGTCTGGCTATAGCTGGACTTTGACCCCCTATGGCATGGACCAGCACGGCTTCACCAATAGGGGGTCAAGTCAGCAATAGCTCTTCGTGTTCTAAGACTGTCCATTCTCGTTACGTTAAGTGACATTGAAAACTTAAATATCGACACAACAATCTCATTGATCTAATTAGCGTCATTTGTCTCCCTGAAGTAATTAGGCATTAATCAATATATTACATAAAAAGTAATAAGAGTTAGAGCGATCCTTGAGGTTCTACTCGGTCAAAACAAAATTCTGCTATACCTATTTACTCAATTATTAGAATCTTTAAAATGTGTTTTCACATTTTTATATATAATCGTAAGAAACAGGATTATAAAGAATTATTTGTCCATACCTACTTTCAGTTGCTGGCTGTTAAACAATGTACCTATTAATATTTTTATTTGTTTTTATTTACAGAACGTTTTTGGCCGTCCATGATTTTCCTTTGAGTTGTATGAGGCAACCCATGAAACAGTTTTTACTATGGCTAGTCGCCTGGTCCAACACCTTACTGGCAACCACCGGAGTTACATAGGAGTCCGTATCGTTCGTGAAGCTTTTAACTAAACTATTTTTAAAATAGAGTTAGCAAAATGAATTGGTATTTGGTTGCCGAAAAACATGTTTTGGTTTTATCTCTGTGGTAATACAATGAGTCTCCGCTGTTTCTCAAAGGAGAAAGTCATTATGCGCGACTGACTTGTAGTATTTGCGTTCATAATTATGTATCCTATGGAAGTTGTGGCATATCATATTTGTAATATTAAGATCTGAACAATATGGAATTATGGGTGTAGAGTTACAAACATAAGTATACAACACATGTATATGCATGGACTCAATTAGTAAGAGTAACGTCTAAACACAAATTCAAGTCAAACAAAAAGCTTAACATAATGTTTAGTAAGAAAGTCTCTGGACGTAATAGACGTTTCTTTATTCACATTTAATGATATTTTATGTTGTATTCGTAACTAAAAAATATTTAAGTCGAATTTTTGTACCGGTACTGTTGTAAACTCCCTGTTATTATAACGGGGACGACTCCTGCGGAGAACTTTTTATCTCCGATTTGGCAGACTAGATCTTTTTATCTCCTGTTTACATCCCATCTTAGTTAAAGCAATAAGAGGTTCATTATAAGAGTTTTAACTATTTTCATCTTATCTAATTGTAAGGCAACTGTTTATTTGTGGCCTGCTTCCCTTAAATGCATTAAAATGTGATTGGTAGATAAACGAATCAACCCAGGTTAAACTTTGTCTGATTTAACATAATCACTGGGTAAGTCGGAGTTTGCAAAAACACCATAGCTTAGTTGTTAACTAAAGCTTTATGGGGAAATGAAAACACGCCAGTTAATGTTAGTAACACACTTTTAACATGCAAAATTCTGGAAACCAAAATCTTGGTAAAAGTAGGGTTTGGTTAAACAATCAAGCCAGATTCAGATCGTATATTCCCTTCAACTCCCACACGTTCGCTTCACATTGTTAGAAAATGGGAGAAGCTTAAATGCATCCAAAACTAGTTTTAAATGGAACTGAGACAGCTTACCAAGATGGCTAGCCAAGAAGGCTAAGACTTTGTATTAAATGTTTCACGGAAACCGCGGATCAGAACACTTTCAAATGTAAATCATCATTAAAATTATTTATTTCAAAAGTAATTTATGGTAAAATAGATAATTTACACAATAACTGGTCATCGTAAAAATTATATGGAGCGTTTGAAATCAAAGTCGATAATAAATATTAGTTGAGTAGTTGCACCCACTATTAGAGCTTTATAAATTCTAGATTTATAAAGTTTTACGTAAAACTTAACCTTTTTTGAATGGTTGGTGTTGCAAAAAAATCTTTGTATATAATCAAGATTTGATTACTTAATCACCATCTACGATTAGTTTAATGATTGGATTAGGTCAGTGTACATGAGATTCTAAATTTGAAAGCTGCTTCCAATTTAAATCAGAATATATAAACTATTAGATCTAATATTTATCGAGAAAGTTACCCAAAGGTACTAGGGGCTTTTTTATTACTATAAACAAATATGCACTATACAATTTTCAAATCAAAATTCATTGCGGAATTTTAAAGTATGTTGATTATAACTAGAATCAGGGTTTAAGATGAAGGTTAAGTACTTCTATTATTACTTTTTCCAACTTAAGCATTAAAGTCGCTAAAACATACTACAGATTATTCACTCGTCAAATGATAAGTTCCCCCATTCACTTTAAAACAAATATAAGTGAAAACTTATTGACTCACCATTTTATAGAAATGTTAGTATTGGTTAGCACGGAATATAATTGCTTAATTCACTTATTTATCATATTATCACATTTACAAGCACTAAAAAGTTATTTCCTATCCCGTTGAGTTACTGGTTTGTTGAAAATGTATGCAACGTGACTGGGTTAAAACGGACAGCAGTGCTTTTATTAAAATATAGTTAGAACATTGAACGACCAGTATTTTAAACAGTGACAGTGATGTGGGAAGCATATGCTACTCCTATTGTAGAAGTACGGTTAGGTTCTTTCAAAATGTATTGGATGCAACCTTGTTGGTAATTTGTAATTATCGAATGTTTCAAGTTAATGATAGTTGGAAGTCTGTATGTCGGAAACTAAATGTGAACGACACCGTTGTCCGTAGAACATTATGAAACAAGTTATTATTTATATCCATTTTTCCACTCTGAACTAACGATACGTTTAGGATAATCAACCAACCTCATTAGGTTGTAATTTAGCAAGTAACAAAATTTTGCACTAATTTTTAAAGATGCTAACTTTCTATATGCTAAGATTTTTCTATATTTACCTTTACTTATAACTGTTTAAACTTGATCAAATATTCTGCAATTTTCACAATCACATTGACAACTAAACAAAATAACATTTATTAGGATCATTTTAGCTTTAAAAAATACGTAGCCAAAACGCAAAGGCTGATCTTACGACATGCATTATTTTCTTAAATTTTAATACAACGCTTACAAGCAAGATTTGAATTGCATTCTCATGTATTGAATGCAGTATTCTGTATCACACTTTTAATAACCTAAAATCTAAAAAATAGCTATTTTACAGACATGGTATCATACAAGCAACGAAATACATAGGGGCGAGCTGAAGTTTTCCGGAAGCCGTGGGTCACATCTCCTATTTATCTTGCTACTTCTGAACGGTGTGTATAACTTTCAATTTTTGAAATGGAGTTAGATTACTCCGAAAGTACTTTACAAAGTTACATGGTTCAATTTATCTGACCAGATGAAAGTTATATGTCAGTTTATAAATCAAACTCATTGGTGCATCTCATACATTAGGAAACGAAAAAGGTATTTCGTCTTTTTGTGGTATGTATGTAACATTGTGTTCCTTGTAAGTACGTAAGCATAATAAATAATAAGATAGCCATGATAGAAGTAAGTAGAAAAGGAGTAGTAGTACAATTAATGTGTTAATTGGAATGCTTACTGATATAATTCTAGATATTCTGGCTAAGTTTGGCTTGATGTGTGTAAGCAACTGAGGGATGTGGGAAGAATATTATATTGTATTTTTATAAATAAGTCTTATACAATGTGAATTCATACTTTGTACTTGGAGCGAATGTAAGCAAGCAAGTACAAAGAATGTCCTCTAATGATTAAGAATAATGTATGTAATTATTACGTAATTGTGAACAGAATCAAACCGTGTTTCGTATAAAACCACCAACACTTCAGTATTATTCGGGATTGTAATTTTAAAAAAATGAATACTGTCAACTGTTGGCTTTGATTACATGATATGTGCAAACTATTTAAAGTTAAGTCTATTAGATATTATACAACTTCGGTATCATTGAAATCATACATGACAGTATTGTAATTTTTATAATACGTTTATGTACCTAACTATGATAAATCTGTATTTGTTTTTTAAAAGTGTAATAATATTATGTGTACCAAAAAAATTTCATATTTACGTATGGCATTGAATTTGTGATTGGGTGATCTGCTGAAATAATAAGTTTTGCATCGACATTTCTAGACTACTAATCAAGAACGAAGCAATATATTACATGCAAACATGTAAGTAAACATTTAAAAAAGGCCCACCCCCTTAATTAACATCCATTCGCCATTGCTTACAAATAAGCTTGTATAGTTTGTCTGACTCAATAACTTCGATAGTGTGAAAAGGAAAGCAGCATTGAAAGCCACTAAATTGAAACTAAAATTCTGTAACACATTAACTGACTAATAAAAGTCAGCTCTGACTTAATGGAGGCCTACGCTTTTCTGAAAATCTGACGTTTATCTCCAACAATCATATGGAAATACCATGCAGTCCAGTGGGGATACTTTCAGTCGTCGAAAACTCATCTTAAGTCTTGATTTTTTGTTTTATAAATAGTGCACTATTTTTGTCTGTAATGTTTTTGACTTATGACTGTGAAACATTTTTATTTATTGACACTGGTTGCTGCCAAATGGTCCAGACAGTTTTTGTCTGGAGATTGAGGTTTTTTTTTCTCCTTTTCAAACGTTTCAGTATCAATACGACCTGGAAATTTAGCCTTTTTTCCTTTCAGCTTTGGAAGGTTTTTTTAATGCGTTTCTGGTTTTATTTTCCCTCACCACAGCTTCCAAATTATTATGTATTTATTGTGGTAAGTCTCATATGGACACTGGCCTGTAACAGTTCTGTACAGTAACCAAAGTCTGCAATAAAACTCTATAATAATAATAATAATAATAATAATAATAATTACTTTCATTTTTTTAAAAACTCAATTAGTGAAGGAAATTTCACTTCACCGAGCCCCTTCGTACTTAAATGACTAAAACGTTCGTTACAGCAATCCCATTAACAATTAATGAAATTGCATCGCCTGTTGGGTGGCCATTGGAAAACAATTGGTTAAGCCGACTCGTGCATACAAATTTTCCACAATAGGTTTCATCGACACTGGGCACCTATTTTGAGTCATTCTGACGCACGGCCGGAATATAGGAATAAATGTAGCCATAATTCTCTCACGGATGTCTCTAAAATCCATTAAAGCTAAGTCGGTTAACAAGCTCTTTTTATTATCCTTTCTGATAATTCACAGGTGGCTCCTAGTTTTTGTAGGGCTACAAAAATAACAACAACAAATACGCAATAAGCAAACTGAGCAAGGGTGAATATATACTCGTTAAAATTGTTTGAAATCTTTTTGAATAAAACATATTTACTCTTTGGATTCCAGTTAGTTGATTCCGTTTTCTTTCAAACTCCAAGTATCACAAACAACAAGTAGTAAATGAAGCTTATCTCACACTTCAGTGATCATTTGACGATCACATTCTCCATTACATAAGGAAACCGGACAAAGTTATGACAAATGTGTTCTCTCATTCATCATTTGAGAATCAAGGAGCTTCAACAGTGGTATTATAGATTCCCGTGAACATCTTCCCTTTATAAATCTGAAATATGGATGGACTCTTAATTCCATTTTGTTATTGAACCATATTCCTCACAAAACCAGAAAGTCATTGTTCTTATATTATGAAATACGCAACTGTGAAGGGCGGAATAATTACGAAAGGCGAGCTTCTCTAAGAAGATGCTGTATGTTTCCACCTGGTTCGGATCGAATTGTACCAACTTGAATTTTCGGTGAGGCATCCTGAACAAAACTGTGAGCATTTGCTGCAAATTGGAATAGAAATAGAAAAAAGTATTACCACAGACACCATAACCTGTAAGCTAACTTTCCTAATGAAGCAAATGAGATTTTAATTGGACGTCTTTAGCTTTTATTCAACACTAAAACGGTCAAGTAGAATAATTGGTCTTTATATCCGCGTTTCGGGAAGCAATTCGAAAGAATTAGTCACAAAGTAGCAAAAGTTTAGTCAACGACGTCGGATACAAAAAAAACCCCAATGAAAAATTGCATAATGTCAAGCTTTGTAGCTACATAAATTGTTAATCAAAACGAAAAGACTTCCATGCCAATCCCGACCGTCGTCATCATACTCATTAAATTGTATACATTTATAGAAAGGCCATAATCCCGTTTTGATGCTTCTTCAACACGTCAAAATTGTTGGCAAGAACAAAAATTAATGCAAGTTGTATTGAAAACCCAAAAACTGAAAGTTACATAGTTGATTTGTTCATGTAACCTGTTTCATTTCTGTTCACGTCTTAAGCATTTACTGTCAACTAATGCTGGCAACTCAATCAATAATCTCAATGAATGAATGTATGTTCATGAAACAAGTATTTTTTTAAATTAAGAGTTTTTAAATCTTGACTCACGTCCAGAGAGAAAAAGGGAAATAGAAAAACGATTTCCTTTCTCGTAGCCTCGATGGGCCGGAGTTTTATGAGCATTTCAGATCGCAAAGGAAGAATGGTGGAGTGATAATATTTCCCAATCTTGCAAAGTAAAAGAGATTATCATGTTTTTATCAGTTTTTGTAGAGTAGTTTTTTTGTAATTTTTCAGACTTCAATGTAATAAACACAACCATTCACTGTTCACAGGAAACAGGCACTAATTAACAATTCTTTTGTTTGTATCTTTGTTAATAAGACTTAACGTTACCAACGTCACGTCACGTCACGTTCAACATATATGTACAAACAAAGGCTAATTATTTTGCAAGCTCCAGCCAACTGCACGATGTTTCACGAACTAGCGATAAAATTGTTTTGTGTGTTCTTGTAGTTTATCAACTGCCAGGTTAGTGGCGCTAGGTTCTGTTACACTTTCAATGCTTGTTTTATTTGTCCTTGTAGAGTAAAGGAAGCATTTATGAATGTACCGTCCCCGTGTTAAATATTTACTAACGCAGCGTTGCATTTTACTTAACCTTCTCCAAACTCCTTTCAACTTTTTTCAGTGTGTTCTACTTACGCTTCCTCATATACTACCTGGTATGTCTTTCAACAGCGTACATTCAACACTAACTGAGAATGACGATTGGTTGCAAACGAGAAAAATGAACCATCTAACTTAATTCATTATCGCTGATTTCTTTTCACTTGCACACTACTCTTTACACAGCTACATAAATACACGTACACATTTTTAGTCATTTCATAAATATAGACAAAACTATAATGTGCATTGCATAACATAATGGAATATATGATAAACACAAAAACTTGTCACTGATATAGTCAATCTCAATTTAATTTAAATTAAATCATTGGTGGCTTTATTGCGGTGAGACATTTTTGCTTGATCGCCACAGCCAAATCCTGGAGGATTTCCGTCTCATGTTTCTTTACCAACTGAAAGTTTTTCATTGAAATCACAAAGTGGGCAAAGACACAATTCAAGTGTGCATGAAGCGAGAGCAACACTATTCCTTAAAATGGTTCTCATACAAGTGAGCGATTACATGAAACAACAGCTCGCATATTTTCTTCACAATTATTGCAAATGACGATGGGAAAAGGTTTGCTGCTTTGGTTGGGAACATGGTTTCATCATGGATAGTATTTTGAATGAAAGTCATCACGTAATCAATATATTGTGGAGCTGATACTTTTGCTTTCTTCCCTTTCTCATGATACCAAGGATGCAATCTCATTCCAGGACCGTTCATATCCGGACACGAGCTGGATGTACAGAATTCAGATACTGTGCAGCAAATCTCATTGACATTCTCAAACAATGGAATGATCTGAGTTGCCATCCACTCATTTTCGTTCATTCCAATTGGTTTTTTAACGAGTGGTTCCAAATCTGCCAAGCTCACTAGCGTTTCCAGCAGTGCGGATTCCAAATACAATTTTCTTTCATCGTGATGAACTTCATGAGCTTCTGGTTCCAATAGAGAGGCAGAAGCTGACTCTCGCCTTCGTCGGGTCTTTCCCAGAAACCACTCTACGGTGTCACGAAGATATTCTGGTAGCTTGTCCATCATGTGTTATGGTTGAGCTTGTTTGTGAGAATGGAAAGTCTGATTTTAAGGAAGAATGTTGAGCTTTGAACGATTGCTGCTGCTCAACGTGAATTGAAAGTAGAAGTTATTAGACGTGCTTATTGAACTTGTTTGTACAAAAAACGATATTTCAACTGTAATGTACTCTTTGCACACCACTGGTCACACACGTTCTATTAAAAGGTCACTTGTTTATTCCCTGATACAGTCACTCGAAGTGGTTTAGAGATTTTTTGTTTCTCTAAAGTAACTATTAACCAAATTTTTAAAGTTGTGAAGTAATGTAATTAATTTTCAGTTAGAATTACACAATTTTCTAAATGATGAAGACGGAAAATTTTAAAAAAAAATTATGTAGGAAACAAGTTGTATGATATGAAAAAAACATGCTACAGTCGAGAATTAATATGGCAAGTGAGATCACAACTGCACATGCAATGAATTCAACAAGTGGTTGCGTTGCGAATTGCCGTTCTCTACACAGTGCAGTGCAGCTCCAGCTCGTATTCAAGGTTGCAGTATCGCATTCCAATGATGTGCTCGTGTATAATTGTGAACATAATATATGATCTACTTGCTTCTTCATCAATGCATAGAACCCAATATTTTTACAACAACGGAGAGACATTTCTCCCTTCTGTATTCCACAACATTAAGTATGAGTCAGATGAAGTCATAAAATTGTAAACAAGCTCAACGTTCAGTATATCGATATGCTGTAGGTGTATAAGGTTTTGTCTTGTATTCGTTTTACTCTAATGATTTTATTGTTGATAGTGTGAATATTTTGCATACTTAATCTGTACGTTATGTGATATAAAGGCGAATATTTCCTCTGCATAAATTCATAATTAATTTTAAATGCCCATTCTTTAGGCAACCCATTCACACACATTGCTCTTCTTTACTCTCTCGTCTCTGCATACTTAAAGTACAGGATAATTATGATTATGATGCTACGACAAGCTTGCTCGTATTTTGCAGTGCATTTTGCTTCAAAAGAAATAAGGGTTCTCTGAGTTAGAGTGCAATCCCCTGCTTAATTTAAAGTAAAGCATCGTTGTCATCTTCGCTAAACTCTCCTTCAATGTATACATCGCACTTGCACACTGAAAGATATGTAGCATAAACGCTTATTTGGAACGCTGGTTTGTTTTGACTTGACTTATTTTACGATCGAACATTTTTAAAGTAAAGTCTGCGTTTACACATACCAAGTAGGGGGTTTACGGAAGCTGACTTGACTGCTACTGCGATTCTATTTTGATCATGGATTGACTGCAATCATACCTCCTTAAACTGAATTTAAGCGATTATAAATACTGAATCATGATGAAGTATTAAAAAAATTAACGTAATTAATCATAAATTCTCAGTTTGTCCAAAGTTAGTTGTATTTACTAACTTGGAAATCCATATGTATGTGCAACATTATTTTGTGAAAACACGCCAATTATTGTTGCAAGTAAATTCCCAAATCAGGTATAAAGTAACGGGTCAAAACGAGAGGATGTGAAAAATATACACGGTCCTGTCGTGTATGATATTCATAACGTGGCCTACAATTCCCTTAGTAATTGTATTAAATGGATGGTACATTCACCGGTGCAGCTGAAGCTCACATTAAAGTTGGAGTACATAGTCTAATCACATGCAAATATGTGATTGCAAATATTAGAGAATTATTATATACTTACTTCTGTTTCATTGCATATAAGAGGCAGTTGATGTGTTTTTCTCTCCATCACAGTATGTGTGAGTCAGAGTACGGACACAAACCTTGTAAACATGAACCAACTGCATTTTTATTTTTATTGCGTTGAACGTGAGACACACTCGTCGTACTTTTTCTTATACTGGTTTCCTTCTACTTGCATGTTCTTAAAACTTATATGACAAATGCGTACCCCTGCGAATGGCAAATGACAATACAAATGCCTCCCGATGTATTAAAAATTAGGCTTTCAAAGGCATTACGCATAATAGCAGTGTTACAGAACTCTCTGACTTTTTACGTAATAATAAATACACTCGCATTAACTTTTTCTTGTTTTTAAATCGAAATGTCCACAGTAGCAGCTTGAGTTAATGATGGCTTCTTAACTGATTGGAATGTTTCACGATCATTCATTTGAACGCTTAGTGATTTTAAAAAAATTTTTTCAACAGCATTTGTTACAATTAATTTAATTTCTGGACAAATTGATCATTTTTTCAGCACTGATATGTTTATGCAAGTGATAAAGACTTTTAAAAGAAGCCTTATACAAATTAGACTATTGATACCCAGTAATGGAATTTTTCGAGCAGCACTGGACAACAAAATTAGCCTTGAACTAAATGAATGAACGTTCCACATAGTTTCGCAATAAAATCTATTTGAGTCATTGGTAAATGAATGCCTATAGTTGAAATGGCATGCTCCATCTCAATTCAAAATTTTAAGTAAATGGTGCATTAAAACGATTTGAAATTTAATACTGTGCTGACATGACATTAGACCGTGTTTAACCGTTTGCTGACAAACACTTCTTGTTTAGATGCGTTCACAATTCATCGTGTCGAAATAGATAAACTATTCCTTTGAATACACTCACTCACTACAGTGTGTCCCATTTTACCCCATCTTTCTGGCCTGCAAATAGCTGGTCGACGTTTTCTCAAATTGGATTCTTGATAGTTGTGCACATCAACATGTAACTTTCATTACGAGTTACAGGAGATAATTCAGAGTAAGGCTTTGTAAGACAACATATCAGAAAGGTGATTTAAAAGCATGTATAGTTGGCATTTGAAAACTTATAAATATTGTAGTCACTTCTGAAATCCTTCCTCAATGATAGACTACAGCTTGGGTCTGTCAATCAATTCATTTGACACATTTAATACGTTTTAAATTTGTTAGCATTTGTTTCCCGCATACAGATACAATGATTGTTAAAATAGTACTAAAAATTCTCATTTGTTTCAATTCCACTGAAGGTTGATTAAAAATGTCTATGTCTAAGTTGTCAAATATTCGAGGTTTCATGACGTAACTCCGAATGTTTCGCATTTTAACTTCAAGTGGACAGCTGGAACAGCTAAATGTTTGGAACGCTAACGGCTGAAGCGCTCATGAGTTGTATTAATGCTTGACAAGAAACTGAGCTTTGACTCGCTTTTTCCAACGATTATTTATGTATGACTCCTTCATTTCATCCTCTGACAATAAATCACCTATGTTTTGTAAAAACTTCAAGCAATTGAGGTACATAAATACTAGAGCAAATTTGGATGAAACGATAGGATCATCCAATCCGGAAAAAATCTACAATGTTAGTAATGAGAGTCTATATTAGTCGATTTTGTAATATAATCGCATACATACCGGGACGAACTACGACATCATTTGCATTCCGTTGATGAAAGCTCACGTATGCAAATATTGTATATACGAATCGGCAAATAGAAAAATGATTGCCTCAAACTTTAAATTAGTATTACAACTAATTAACCTGGCATCCCAATTTGGAGGCCTACCGTTTGAATGGAACACTAAAGCTAGAAAAATCGTACCCCTCCCAAAAGAGAAGTTGAATAAAGTCAAACTAACAGGATATCTACATTCATGTGCGGTTTGCATAGTAATATTGCAAATCGTTGCAAGAAATTATTATTCAACATCAACAGAATCCAACTTTACAGAAACCTTTATTGTTGGAATTGGTTTGGGCGGACATATTATTGCCTGGATTTTTAGCAGTGACTGTCGCCGCAATGCTTCTACGTTGGGTTTGTGC
This sequence comes from Orchesella cincta, assembly GCA_001718145.1. Taxonomy (NCBI): domain Eukaryota; kingdom Metazoa; phylum Arthropoda; class Collembola; order Entomobryomorpha; family Orchesellidae; genus Orchesella; species Orchesella cincta. The sequence continues at coordinate 24,320 of LJIJ01000714.1, read as the reverse complement.
ATTAACGAATACTTGCAGTTTCATACAACATACCAGAAAGGTGATTTAAAAAATTAAAAACAGTGATTATTATACATTCGTAACAAGTTAAATCACTTATTTATTAATTATTTAAATGCTTTCAATAATTTTTACTTTCAATATAGGAAAAAATTATGAACGACCAAATTACCATCTCGAAAAACTAAATCTTACCTACGCTCACTCAAATTATTATTATGGTATTTTTATCCCATACATTTATGTTTACGGTCTTCACTGGACGACTCCTTGCCGAGCATCAATTGCTGGCTACTGGCTCCTTCCTGAATGCCACCAAAAACTTAAAACTTGGAATTTTCTCAACGGGAGCATGTTTATATATACAGCTCGGTTTACTATTCTTCTGATTAATCACTGGATCTGGTGCTTTGTTTGTAGCGTGTTTTTTTGCATGGTTGCAGTTGTTTTAATTCTCTGTCCTTTAAGTTTAGCAGGATCTCTTCAAACTTACCTCATGAGTGTAATTTCAAAACGTGAAGGATTAATGGCTCGTCGAAATAGCTTGATGCTCAGAAATATTCAAATTCTGGCTACGTTGACCAACATTATTCTGCGCAACAACTTGTCTTTATTGTGGTTGGCGCAATAATCTTTCAAGCAATTGGCATGGTTGGATTTGTTCGACTGATTGGGCTTACAAAAATGCAATCCGTTGGGCTTCAGTGGCTCTTTGTCATTCAGAGCATGGGGCTGATGTTAGTAGTGCTTGGAGCATGACACGAGTGTATTTGGAGTTAATCATGCGTTTAAGTTCTAAAACGTCATGTTAGTAATTCAAAGGTTCTATTATTATCGATTTATTGGAACAAGTTCTATAACTCATGTAGGCCCATCCGCATAAATCTTGGGTCTAACAACTTTCTCGACGCTTTGACGCCGCTCAACTGTGTAACACTTCTATTAGTTACACTCAATTTTCTCTTAATCTTTTAATTAGCGTTAATTGTTCACATCACTTTTCTACGACATTTAAATTTGTACATCATAATTATAATGGAATTAGTAGCAATGTTTACAAGTAACCAGATTCATTTTCCCAAAATTATGTTTACTTTTACGTAAGAACTCGCAACGGGAAGAGAACTGGCAAGATCTTTCCTCCAAAAGAATGCTAAAAGGTTCGTTCCTAACGTAAATCTGTCAAGCTTTTTTTTAAACTAATGTGTAAAATGTGATTTGAAATTGAAAAAAATTAAAATTTATTGAAAAAGTAATTTAACATTAAAAGGTTCGGATGGTGTAGATTGTCACACACATGTAAAAAGGGATACAAACTACAAATTGACCAATTGTTAAAAAAAAATATTTGAGTACACAAAAAGCATCTCAAAGTTAACATCAATGTTTTCACAGGTTAAAAAATTAATTACTAAATATCATGTAATAACTTTAACTTACAATTATAACATCAATGTCACTATTTCTAAATAATAACTTCCATTGAAAGGAATGAAACGATGTATCGTGGGCTAAAATATTCCATAAGAAATTATGATTATTTCAAGATATTTATTAACGTTGGAAAGGACTTAACATATCAATTTTCAATTTTCGTTCTTTCAAAATCTGCTACCTTAGTTTTAATTAGAAGGAGTGAAGTAAACGGTGAGAAAGGGGCTACTATTTCCAACTCTTTCATTCGCACCTCAATTTTCTCAGTTTGCGGCATACATCTTGATACCGTTCCTTATTGAGGTGCTTCCTCACCGTTGCTCTGTGTTATCTGTGGGAATCATCCTTTTTTTTCCCAAATTCCGTCAACATGAGCACTTCCAAATTTGGAAACATTTGAAGGAAATCTTTAACGATTCCTACTTCCCCCTCAAACTTTGGGAAGAAGATGGAGAACGTCTTTAGAAATGGGAATGTGTGGTTTAATTCCGGATCTCCAGCCCGCCCCACCACACTAAACGATCTAGAGCGTCACGCTCACGTCTTTGTCCATACTTGATTGGGTTTTTCGAGTTTCTTTTCTTTATGTCCACGTCCAGATAAAGCTCAAACAATGTGTCTTTCAACCGAGCGAGGAACTTGAGCGTCTGCTGTAGATTATTATTTTCATCATAATTGCAATCATAGATCTTTCCCAACGCAAGAATTCTAAGGGAAGGAAACTCAACCGAAGAAAGCATGTCGATACAGGTGACATGGTAGAGTTGCAGCTGTGTTAATAATGGAAAGGACACTGGAGAGTTGTCAAATTTCAGTTCCAATAGGGACCGAATATTAATAAGCTGCTTCTGATAAGATTTCAGTAGCCAGTTATGTGACATCCAGAACTGCTGACGTAATCCGTATATAAGCCAGGTGGGGGAGTGAGGGCAAGGGAAACTTGTGCCAATCCTTTTTTAATAGTTGAATGTTCAGTTCGTGTAACATCAGCGCTTTTAAATTTGGTGTGAAACAGAGCAGCTTCTGCAGTGTTTCAGCTGGCAAAATATTTATCCCGTTTGGATTCCAAATTGTTAGGGATGTGAGATGGTGTCCATATCTTGAGAGAAAGTGATCGTCACGGGTTGCATTTAGCATTTTTCGTCCGACACGACTTGTTGTCAAAATTAAGCAAGCTGATTTCGTTGGAAATGGGCAATTTTCAAGCATTTCACCCCGAAGGAATTCAGGGACAATTATGTTCTTCAGAAAGTTTTTCCCTTTGAGATTAAAATTCAGGCTTGGGAACGAATAACGGTTGACAGCATAACTCCGGTGTGTTGGTGTGTCTTTCTTCCAGAAATCCAAACATTTCTTTTCCAGAATGTCGTCAATGACACTTTGCCATTGGCGATTGACTAATCGACAATTTAAAATGGATTTCTTTCCATCGTCCCCAGCCTCAACTTGGAGGTGTTTAAGTATCATCACCAGCAACTACAAATAAGTGGGTTTTAAGAAGGTTTGAATTCATCATGAATTTAAATCAAGACTGGGTGAATAACTTTGGTTATATTGGAAAAAGTGACCGTTACCTCAAGAGGAAGCTCGCTCCAGTTCTCTGGAATTTTCATTTCGGAGTTAGAACCAGTTGCACCCCTGTCTTGAATATCAGTTTGCTTACTTCGTGTCAGTGTTTTCCTTCAAAAGACAATTTGGTATTTATGGTATAAAATTTAATTGTAATTAGCGAAATTTACAAATAGTGACGAAATAAGAAGGGTAAAAATACTGACTTTCTTGTGAGTGGGATTGTGTGAGAAACAACAAAATCATGTGTAGCAGTGGTCCAATGTGTAATCACATTGAAAGCGTTGATTGATGCACAATACACTTGGGATACCTGCCCTGTTGCCAAAATCTCATTGAAAGTAAAAGAGTAGCGTACCTATCAACACATGCTAATTGTTTTATGACGGGCATAAGTTTAATCGACATCCGACCAACGCTGAATTATCCGACATCTACGATAATCGGACTAACGTGAATGCATTTTGAAGTTTTTGATTGATAAATGAACTGTAATGCAAATAAAAACAGGTCTGAGTAAGCGTCCTAGTTACAATTTAATTCAAAGTGGGACGTGTTACAAACAATGGGGCTATGAATATGGCTATGAAACTGAAGGAAATAAAAAGATTTTAGGCAATAAAAAATATTTATAGATAAAAGGTATGTAATGAAAGTTGAATGATGGAATGCGATTGAGTCCACAAAACAGGAATGAAATTATTATTTTCCGAACTAAGCTAATTTGCTAAAAAATCTTTATTTGCCTTCAGTTTCATAGCAATTCCAGCCCCATTTTTGGGAGCAAGTCTCACTTTAAATTAAATTGTAACTAGGGAAGCTTACCAGACCTGTTTTTTATCTGCATACATTCATTTATCAATCAAAAAACTTCAAAAATTATTCAATAAAAGCAATTTTAAAGTCGGATAAATTCTCGTTTGTTGGATGTCGATAAAATTCGCTGGAGTCGGATTTCGGATAAATTCACGTTTGTTGGATGTCGGACGTTTGTTGATGTCGGATAACTTCACGCTGTCATTGTTTTACAAGCTTTTACAGCACAATCTGCCAACGTGTCAGTGTGTAGTCTGTCTGTATAAAATGCTGTATAAGAAATATGTGTCTGTTCGTGCTATACATGTTTTATACTTCTGCACTGTAGTATATAAAAATGTGTTCAACTAGTTATACATATATCATCCAATTTTGGTATGAATGTATAATTTTAAACATCGCTTGGAGTGTTTGGAAATGTTTCAGGGGAGTCAAATTTCAATGAAAAAGCTTGCACGTGTTGAAGCAAATGAATGATTAGAAAATTTCAAAGGTTAGAAGCATCATGTTAGTATTGCCGTAAGTCACTTATTGTAGAAGTCAATCAAGGTACAAGGTGACTAATAAATGTAACCTTTATTCTCAAGAAAGTAAAAAGAAAAATTTTAAGTTTCAGTCAAAAGCCTCTCTATCTCAATCATCATGATTTGTATGATGAAACAATCTAGGGTCAGACGCTGTTGAACAGAAAATGAGGAGCAAGAAAACATTTCTGAAAATCACTTCTCATGCCCATAAATCAGGGTACTCACAGTAAGAATGATGAAATACACAATGCTGTATTCAATTAGGATTTAAAATTTAATTTAAAGCACATCGTTCCACTATATTACATTAATTCTTAAGTAGTAACACAAATTGTAGACGGTTTCTCAATACCCCTAGAAAATGCATGAGGATGCTACTCCATATTTTGGCTCTATTGAAAATCTCTAGTGATAAAGAAGGCATTACTTTTACTTTATCTAAGCCACCACAATATCAAAACAACCAAACATTAGCAACATGCTGCTATTTAAAGTACCAAAATTATTATGCGTATTCATATTATTTAATAATACTGATTGTACTTTTACCAGTATACATTTAGTATAAGATTTTTTGCTACAATATAACTTTTATAATTATATTTATTTAAAAAAAATTAATGTACTGGAATACTAAGGTACTTAGATTTACTTCGGACTTTACTATTTATCAAGACTATTAGCAAGGTAGCCCTGAACAATCCACAAAATAAAATGAGAACGGATTGCAAGCCCATTCTTCATTTAATTATGTAATTACTGCATCATCACGCAACGACGTAAAATTTCCTTCTTGGCAGCTAAAATAGTGGATTGCCCAGGACCAGTTGGAGGTGGAGACAAACGGGCATCAAAGTACTTCTTTAAAATTTCGGGAAAGTGACGCTTAAGGACGTGGTGAATTATTATATACTTACTTCTGTTTCATTGCATATAAGAGGCAGTTGATGTGTTTTTCTCTCCATCACAGTATGTGTGAGTCAGAGTACGGACACAAACGCTGTAAACATGAACAACTGCATTTTATTTTATTGCGTTAAAACGTGAAGACATAGAGCTCGGTCAAATTTCAAATTCAATACAGGATTTTTCAATTCCGAATTCAATTCAGTCTGAAAGGACGAATTCCTTTCAATTCAATTCAATTCCTTTTCATTTTTGTCAAGAGTTCGTTTGCAATTGCAATTCCAAGCAGGTATGAAGTTGAATTGAAGATTCGCAATTCCAGTCATATAAATTTAATACATGCATATGTAAGCTATATGGTAGCATGCTAGTAAGTGTTTTTTAACCTTGTAAAATTATTAGATCTACTAGCACAGAGATGTATCTCGTAAGGCATGGGTAAAATCACAGCTTTTGTTTACTATAATCTTAATGTTTTTAAAATGGCTAGCCCCTTGCCCAATAGCAGATACGAATTGGCATTGCACTGATTAATCACTCAAATATATAAATGTACCATTGCCAGTTATCAACTGCTCGCCGTGGAGTAGGACTTGGAAGGAATTATCTGCTAATATTGATAATACAAACACTTTCTAAATCTCAAATACTAACTTACAAGAGCAACTTAAATGTTTTATATAACTGCTACAAGACCCTAAATCTACATGATTGTCTCAGGAAAAAAATCGACACACTACAACCGCGTGCGCCGTGCATACACTAATGCATTTGCTTCATTTTCACATTTTCAAAAAGTTAAAAGCGAATTCATTCGTCTAAATTTTTGTATATAATTTGAATTGTTTGAATTGCAATTCAAACCTTTCAATTCAATTCCTTTCACGCTTATTTAATTCAATTCATTTCAATTCAGCGTTTTCAATTCAATTCAGCAGTGTATTGAGATTGAATTGAATGAAAGGAATTGAAAAATTGTCAATTCAAGATTAGAATATGAAACCGGAGCCCTACGTGAGACACACTCGTCGTACTTTTTCTTATCCTGGTTCCTTCTACTTGGCATGTTCTTAAAACTTATATGACCAAATGCGCACTCCTGCGAATGGCAAATGACAATGCAAATGCCTCCCGATGTATTAAAAGAATTAGACTTTCGAAGGCATTACGCCATAATAGGCAGTGTTACAGAACTCTCTGACTTTATTACGTATATAAAATACACTCGCATTAAACTTTTTCTTGTTTTTAAATCGAAATGTCCACAGTAGCAGCTTGAGTTAATGATGGCTTCTTAAATGATCAGGCATAAGCATGCATCCTCTTCGCTTGAATAAGAATCAGTCTCGTGCTTTTCTTTCTTGTCTATCGCTTCTTCGCTCGCAGTCAGTGTCAGTAATGCTTGTACAAAGAGATTTTGCCCTAAATAGCTACATCCAACATGTTGAGTTAATATGCATTTTCTCATGCGATAATACATCACAGATGTATTTTCTGTCGTTGTGAAAACGTTTTGGCTTACAGATACCGAAGAAAATACGAAAAGTATCTTTTGATCTCTTGTACACTACACTAGTTTGTTTTGTACATGATTGTATGAAAATAAAAACACATACTACTCTAGTTCTGGTGTTGTAAAATTGGTCAGATATACGTATTTAATGTTACAAAATGCGTCACGAGGCGAGGTAGAGCTTTGAGGAATATATGTATAAAAATACGAATGCAAACCTAACTTGGGACATTCATTCGTTGTCTAAAATGAGTAATCTTTCCTTGCTCGAATCTATATATTTAATCTTCAGTGTATCTTATAATGTAAATGCTACAGCAAATAAGAGCTATAAAAATGACTTACCATCACATGACAAAGTCGACTCCTTCTTTAGTGTTAAGTATAATTCTGTGACTCATGCTGGAGTTTCATTCCGTTGTACTACATATCTGGAAGGTTGACTCTTTGGGATTTTACGCGAGTTTTTTTGACTGCGCAAATAAGTGTAGATTCTATTTATGAAGAAAAATTTGTTCAATGGTAATATATCGGTTTGAATAATTATCATCTAAGCACTGCCTGTGGTTTCATACACGTAACTAACATTAAACTGTCGGTGAATTTTAACACTAGGTTTGGTATTTGAGATATCCGAATAACTTTCGTTTATCGTTATTCGCTTAAAAAAACGGTGTTCACAAATTGCGCAAAATAATTTCTCCCTGCACTGTTGACTGTTCAAGGTGTCAAAATGTGGACAAAAAAATTAATTGCGATATATTTGTTACATTTGGATTCGGTAAGCAATAAAAACATAATTTTTAAGTATTAAAATTATTTTAAGTATAAAAAGTATAAAAATTAAGAAGTAAAAGTGAAATTGAATTACAGTTCCTTGCCATTCTGTTACTGTACACGTGCTTTCCGTTGTCAATGAACGTGAGCTTGCTATTTTGGGCAGCTTTATCAAGCTTTGATGTTGAAAAATGTGAGGCTGAGCAGCTAAACATTTGGATGAATGGATTAGGTAAAAAATAATGAAATTTTCAGCACTGGAGTACACATATTCAGTTGGCAAATACAACATAACCTTGGCAACAAGGTGCGCAAATGCTACACAATTTTACATTAGCAGATATTGGATTTTATCTAATCTAGGCGCGTGTCCTTACTTTTTCAAATTCAAAAACTGAGAGTTCCGTTGGAAAAGCGTACATTTTTACATAGAAATGGCATATCAAAGCGAAACTGAGCCGATTGTATTTGGCCTTTATTATGGTTTTAAGATTTTGCAATACCCACTTATATTAAAATTGGGGATGAAAATGTTTTCGAAAATGAGTAGCATTTGCGCATTATGTTGCCAGGGTAGGGGTAGTATTTGCAACTGGATTGTTCTTGATATTATTCTGTTTCTTCAACAGCCATCGTGCATACGACCTTGTCTATCGCCTTCTTTCTGATTGGAATGATTCAAGTGATGGCAGGAATATTGTTTCTGATATTTTATCGTGTAAGTTGTAAAGCTTAGAAACTATTAAGTTTTTTAGTATCCAATTATAAGAAAATCCCAATTTAATATAAAATTTGCAATAATGTATGTGTATGGTACTTTCTCTAAACAGGAAAGACAGACCGCTCTCACAATCGAAATCAGTGTGGCTTGGTTTTGGGCAAGTATGTTGTACCTTTGTACCGTGGCTGTAAATTTAATTTGCTCTGAGGTGGATCCTGCCACTGGATTCTTTATTGGTATGATCATCGAACTTCGCTTTGTGGTCACCAATGCTTTATACGATTTACGAGATGTTTGGAATTCTTAACTTTCATGTTTGTCAATTTAGCTTTGAACAGTGTTTATTAATACATTGATTTGTTATTATCGTAGTTTATTGATTATACTGCTGATTAAATAAATTGGATTGACGGTGGTAATAAAACATAAAACGGTGTAAAAATAAAAGTAAAAAGTATGATCACTAATTCTATGAAAATTATATGAAAACTTGTACACCAATTGTAAGGATGTATATTATGAATTGAATGAACGTTTTGATTTCAGTAAGGTAATATTAGGGTAAAATAAAATAGTGGAATAAACAGTATTTGAAATTAAAGCGCTTTATTTTATTGTTCAGTGAAAACATAATAAAACAAATGTACGTTCCAGCTGCATAAAAGTTGCATTCAAAACATCAATATATTCAAATTCAGTTTATACTCGAACGGAACAGGGTTGCTCGTCTATTGCGCATTGGAGTAGAACAAATAGTTCTTTGGGTAGCTGTAGTAAGCCTCACTGGTAGTTGAGCGAAGAAGAATCATATTGTTGCCAACCTCATAACGGCCAATGGCCCTAGCAAAGATTTCCTCCGCTATCTGCTGCCTTCTATACTTTGGATGCATATATTCCAGTGTAAACTCAAACACGGGAATTGTAGGAGGTTGGTCAAAAACGTGAACCACGTAGTTTTGATCAATTAGCCTTATAAAATGGCGAAATCTGATTCCAGTCAAATTAGGTCCCATAGTGGCTCCAAGCCAAGCGCTTCCAGGGGAGCTGGTAGGGCAAATTGTAGCTTCCAGCAGGAAGATATTGTATCTTCCAAAATTGTCCGTAAATATTTTGTCAACAAGAGTTCTCAATACCCCCGCAGTTCCAAATTGGGGAATGAGGAGGGGTGCACATTGGGTGGAAAAGTGATTCAACTTGGTGGCGAGATTTAATGGTATGTCCGGAAGCACTTTAAAGTTGAAATTTATAGGTGGACGTGCCACTTCAGGTAAAGAACGAGTAGTTTGGGTGCTTCTGGAAGCTGAGGTTGTTGCAACTCCACGGCTTGGCCCAGCAACTGGAGCAGAAGCATCCCACTATCATCCGGCTGGGTTCTTCAGCTACAGAAGCAGTATTCGCCAAAGCCCCGCTGGGTCCCTGCTTTAAGAAATTAACAATAAAATATATTGTTAAAGATCTGCAGCTGCCTAATATGTTATCAATTGTCATTTTATGAAGCTACAAGCCGAAACAACTTACCAAGCCTCTGGTCCTCCTGCCTCGAGAATTTCCCTGCCTCCTTCGCATATTGATAATAAGTAATAGGATGAGCTTCTTTGTTTATTCAAAGTTGAAAATTACTAGAAAAAGCAAAAATTTTAGATTTAACAGGTTTTTAGGAATGGTAAAACGGCCGAGTAAACCAATTATTGTTTGCCATTTATATATCAAATTGTTAACACATTACAACTTATTTTTTACGTATTATTTGGAATTCGGATAGCAACCCAATACCTTTTGCGTTGGCTGGCGAATTGCCAAAATAAGGCAGCTTGTAGGTAATGAAAAGAATGTAGAGTTTTTCAACCCAGTTTCAGACTTCACTCCAGATTTTTAATCTTGTTTATAACAGCTTCTTACTGCTACTGACTCAAAGAACCTTACAAGTTATTCAATTGAATACAGGAGAGACTGGAAGAAACCCAAAGCCAGGGCGTGAAAGCGTGAGCTTCTGGTATTGCAAACTTATATTAGCAAGGAATATGATGCGAGACAGGCAGTGTTTGCTGTGTTAATTTACGTCGCATTTTGAGGATGAGCTGCTCAAAGTCTACTTGAATACGAACCCATTTGTCTGTCACATTTTACTTACATTGAGTAAGCAAATCAAGAATGACAAATGACAAAGGAAAAGGAGTAGAGACACTGATTCTGGCTTCATACGTTTTGCAATGTTCGATGAGATGAGACAGAATGGAAGGGTATCGTCTTATTCTCAAATTACCTGTTGAATGTGTGATGGGGTGCTGCAATGCTAACGGAGAAGAGCAACACTCATTCTGCACACACTGCTCCAGATATACAAACGTTGCTTCGACTTCATTGAGGCATGGAGATATCAAGTTGCATAATTATACTTCTCTTCAACCCACAACTAATGGAATACACCAGCTCCTCAAAATAAACATTCTTCATCTCCCCCAGTTATCATAGTTTGTAGAGAGTATGAAGCTCTATTTTTTGCAATCACTACTCACGAGAACATGCTATTGCTGTTGAAATGCAGTTGAAGCTGTATTTATGATCACATGAATGCGTATGTTTTACATGCATTATTTTCATATTCTCTATTTCTACTTGTTGCACACGTCTTGCAGCTTGATTAACTTTTTTAAATCATATATTTTACACCTAAAATGCTGCTTAATAAACCGGGTTAGGAATAAACCGAGGGCCTAGGAACAAAATTTTAAGACACTTTATTCTTATTGTTTTAAATGAAAATTCCCAGTTTGAATAGCAGTTCTACAAAAAAGTTATGGTTTATGTCTTGCCGTTTGCTAACAAGAAAACATAAATTCATAAGGCGTAAGTATATTATCATTTTCATTCATAGTCAATGAACGCTCGTGAGCAGAGCTGGGTGTAGCATACACGCGCAAGAGAAACACACGGATACGAGAGTTGAGGGAAGAAAATGGAACGCTGTTATCAATATATACAATGTCCTATATCTAGCTTGATGTAGAGCCTGCTTGCAGGTTTTAATGTTCCGAGAAAAACGTAGAGCATAGTTAAAAAACTAAATCAGAATGATTCAACAGTTTGACATGCATTTGGATTTGGATTGGATAGCAAAATATTTGTAAACTATCAAATATAGTTTTAACATACAAATCAATATAACAAGGAAATCTACCAAGCTATAAGATCTCAAATCAAATCTATAGATTCACTAAACAGGCTAAAATATTTCCTCACTAAATTAAGCTAGAGTTCATCGACTTCATGCGTCATAGCTGTTGTAAAAATTTAACACAGGGTACATTCAAAATTTCCTATTCCTTTCTAAGCATAATCTAATCGCACTGATATAGCAGCCAGCGCCAGTGAGCTTGAGCTAAATACACTACAAGAATCATCAACGATTTTATGGATAGTTTAGTAGCGAGCTTATAGCTGGCTGGTGTGTGCGAATGAGACAACGTTTGCGTTCGTTTGTGAAGCGAGTGTGTAAGCTGTTTTGTCACACCTGCTCATAAATCTGTTGGCTAACAATTTGGGCTCGTGAAATGATACTTGTTATAAAGCGTTAAAGAGCGATCTTCTATATATTACGATATACTTAAATTCGTGTTAGTTTTAATTTAAACGTCATCTTGTATTTACAACAGATTTTTTAATGCTTGTTACTCATTTAATACTAGAAATAAGCATAAAACGCAGAGCATAAATGACAAGAAGAAAAAAGTTGAAGCTGATATGGATTATCGTCCCCTTGTTTCTCATCGTTGGTTTGACTTGGAAAGGATGCCACTTTGGTGAGTCACTGAGTGGTTGAAAAACCTCGACTTTGGCAATATCAGTTCCATTCACTTCTACGTTTCTCCATATAACTTGTTGCGAAGCCATTGGGTAATAGCGGATGTGGCTTGGTGCTGCCAAACCAAGGTTACATGAAAAACGTAAACAGTTTGAATGGGAGCAGAAGGTATTTTCATAAATACTTATAGTTTTTACTAACCCGTATGTAAGTATTCCAAATCTAAGCTCCCAGCTTTCTTCGAACATTTCAACTCATTTCGGCAGATTGCAAGAATGAAATTTCCTCCCGCTTGTTTCCAAAGTCCATTAAATTTGACAGTTAACTTTGTAACCTCTCGTTGACCGTTTTCTATGGAAAATACTTCACCCGTGGCTTCTAATGATGGAGGTGCTGCAAAAAAATAACAATGTTTCTCATAAAATGGAGATAATTTACGAATAAAGTTTCCATCACATTTATGAAAGCAACATTACCATCTTTCTCGTAAAAGCAAGTCTCCTTGGATTGATTTATGTTCATGGCATATTCCTCTAAACTCCATGCATCGTCACAAAGAAATTCATTTTCCATTGAACTGTCCGTAAAATTTAGAGACGATCCCTTTCTCCATGCTTCGCTACCCATGCGGTTTCGATAATACGCATGCGAATTCTCGCATAACTTTTCTAACGCTGCCGATTGAAGGTAGCTAGCAAGGTTTTGGTTATGGCGACATGCAGACAAACCATTTATATGAGCGGAACTTGGTTCACCTAAAAATGATTATTAAAGGATTTGAAACTTCCTCCTAAAAAAATTGGCGATATATGCATATTTTACCTGCATGAAGAACTACTGTGACTTTTTCAAGAATTGCATTCTTTCCACTTTCAATTCTACATTCATAGGTTCCCAAATAGCTATCTGGAGCTCCCATGGTGTTAAGAAACTTGAACCCGAAAATTGGATCACTTTTTATATTTGGGTCATTTTCAGTCGCCACTTCTACCCATAAGCCTTCATCGGTTACATTGACTTTCTTGTATAATGTAACTGGAAAATAAGGATTAGTTACTGGACAATATATTCTAATGGAAGGATTAACCGTTTCATTTAAATATGTATTTCTATGTTGAACAGTGTTAAACATTCGGAGTCCATATATGAAAAGATTGACGTGAGATTTTGGAATGGGTAAGTGAAATGCTCGACAAACATATTTTCCTGTTTGGGATTCAAAAAGTTTCCAAAACGTTATTTTAACAAGAAATTGGTTCTCGCTAGGAGTTTGGAAAAGTAATGGATTCCTAACGAGTCTTTGGTACTCAACTTGGTCTCCTAAATCCATCTACAAGGTTTAATGTTAGAAATTATTAATTTTAAAAGAAAAACATCTGGCGTAAAAGTTAAAACTGAATAAATATTACCGGCTCGTCATTATAAATGTATTCCCAGGTAATTGGGTAGTCTGCAATGCACGTAAATTCGATGCGGCTCAAGTCTTCTTTGAAAATGAGTAGGTTTTGCGAGGCCTGACTAACAAGATGAATGGTTCCATTTAAAAATTTAATTTGTATTTTCGGGGCACTTTGAGTTGAGAAATTTTGAGCAAGGGTCACCAGACTTTGGTTCCCAATCACTAACAAAATAATTAGTACAAACATAATGCAGCTGGCTTAAAATCTTTAAGTTTAGATCCTCAAAAGTCTTATGAACAATCGTGGGTTTCAATGAAGCGCAGAATCAAGTCAAAATTAAAACCGTTTGGTTGTATAATACAAATCTTGTGGTATAGAATCTAGCAGCTGAAACCTAACCGTTCCTTCTACCTAAACTGCGGTTTGGACTGCTTTCAGGCATGATAAACCTTACGGAATATTAACATCGTCAGAAATTTGTGGTTAATATGTTTGTGAATTGAAGTTGTAGGACACGTACACACATTTCAACAAATGCATTTGAGCAAAATCCCCGTGTTTCTATTACTGAGCGACGCTCAGTGAGCGTTGACGCTTATGAAAGCGGAATAGTTGGACAGCGGAATTTCAGTATTGCTGTTTTATCATTACTGCCAAGTGCCTATTAAATGTTCAGGTACAGGTTCGGACTGCAATTTTACCTCAAATTCCAAAATACCAATAATGAAAAGTTATGATAGGTTAAAACGAATGCATAATAATAATATGAAATGAAATTCAACGCTTATGATCGTTAGTCTGGTGTTTAGCAGAATACAAGAAGAGAAAATTCAGAAAGGCATGTAAAAGAGGAATATTTATGCAAAATTCAGATAAGAGTCACTTCATTGAGCAAAATGATATAATGTTTGCTCAATAAAATAAATTTACGATTACAAGAAATTAGTTACAATTTCAATAAAACCTTTATTTTAAAATCATTATTAAATTGAACCATTTTCAATACAAATTGCTTGTATGTATCAATTTTCGTCATTCAGCCAAGACATTCCCCTCTAAAACAGCTCATGGTCATGATGGAACAAATAGTTCTTTAGATATGAGAAGTCACCCTGACCCCGGGTCGAGCGAACCAGAACATTGTTGTTCCCAACCTCCAAACGGCCGGTGTTACTTGACTTTGCCACAATATCCGGCACCAACTGCTCTCTCTGATACTTTGGATGCATGTATTCCAACGTGAATTCAATCATGGGGAGTGTGGGAGACTGATCGAAAATGAAAATGACAAAAGGATTCCCACCCATTTGAAACATGTGACGAAACCGGAGCCCTCGCGAGATATTCCTGTTGGAAGGGCCAACCCAAACATTTCCAAGTGTTGAAGTAGTACAAATGGTGGCTTCGAGCAGGAACAGATTGTAGCGTCCTTCATTATCCCGGAAGATTTTGTCCACGAGGAGATCCATAACGGGTCGAATTCCATGAGAGGGAACGTACCGCGCTGCCCACCGTGCGCAAAAAACGTTCAACTCAATGGAGAAGCGATAACTTCTACCTGACTCCAGTTTAAAGTTGTTGGGAATCGCCGGAAGAACAGGAGATGGACTTGGTTGGTCAACAGTAGTTATAACAATTTGAGAAGAGCTGGACGTAGTTGCCACCGGATTTCCAGTCTCTCCATTTTCATCCTCAGCTCCAGAAGTAGCAGAAACAGTTGTCAAAGGCACGTTGAATTGCTGCTGTAAAAAAATTAGAATCGAAATAATCATTTGTGACAGTTGACAAAAATCAGTAACACTTAAAAATGCAAAATTTCATACTTACCGAAACCAGCAAACCTCGTCCTCTGTCCCTTAGCCTGGGCAGGTTCCAGGCTCCTCAGGTCAGGTCAAGGCTGCAGGCCTGCTGCTCTTCCTTCCAACCTCGCCCCCTTCTTCTCATCCTTTGGAGATAGCTTCTTCGAACTGGAAATGGAAGGGGCTGCTACACCGAGTTAAACGACCCTAAGCGAGTACCTGGAACTCCCCCTCGTGAGAGACTTCCGAACGCTGGAACTCCACCAGGGTCGGTGTTTTAACGTGTTGGGCGTTAAAACTCCTTTGGAAAGCGACTGAGGCCTGACGAGTGGACCTTTGCTGAGGCAGGTTGCTAAGGCTGGATGGCTCCTTTCTTGATATGCACCTGTTGATTTTGGACTCCCTTTCTGGTTTCCTTTGAAGTCGCAGCAGTGACTCGTTCTGATTGGGTACGACAGCATCTCTTTGAGCGAAATTGACGGTCCGATTCAGCGTTTGTTCCTCCCAGGTTTTGTTCTTCCAGTGTCATGTTGTTCCTGGTGAACCTGTACTCAGAACCTCCTTTCCTGGAGGGCGTCGTAAAGTGAGATCCGGTGGAAGTGGAGCCAGTTTCTTTTTACTCCATTCTTAATGTTTCGTCTCGCAGCCACGGTGCTAGGGAGGGTGACCTTCCTATCCCCAGGTTTGTGGGCCGGAGGGACTTTCGCGAACTTCTTTTGAGCATTCATTCTAAACCAAATCAAATTAAGGAAAGTTCTTTATAGTTTAATGTAGCTACTACTAACAATGAAACAATCTAACTGATACGCCCTTAAAGGCAAAACTATTGCTGCGTCAAAAATATAACACACAGAGGATTTTTATGGATCGTAATCTAAAAACGTTGAATGTCGTTAAATTTGTTGAAACAGTTAAATGCGAACAAGAAGGATAAAATGCCAGAGGTTGTACATATGATCGTTTTTAGATTACAATATAATTACGTAAGATTTTATTATTTGGCTCTCAATATTCTACAAACATGATGACACAAATTAAGTCGTTGGTAACATAATTTTAATCCACTTATATTATATTTCACTGGATATTTTCAACTAAACCTAAGCCTCAAAGATTTTCACACTGTTCAAATTAGTATTTAGACGTTGATGGATAAACTAATAATGATACGATACTGGGTGGACTATGGAGATTAAGCATAAAAATATTTAAGTCGAGAGAAAAAACATGTACGAAAAGTATAAAAAACTTATTGAAATGAGTATTTAACTACAATATGTTAAAAATAAAAACTGTAATGTGGATTATTTACGATGTAATAAAATAGTTTAATGGTTTTTGACGAGAAGAGAAGAAGGAACGGAGGTAGTGTAGGGAAGTTGTTGTTTTTTGTGTTCCGACCCGACTTATCCACTTTTGCCACGAAATCCCAATTTCTGGAATTAAAACGTCTAAATTATGAGCATTTAGAATTTAAGTATTTTTAATTCAATTTAGAATTTATCATTTAATATTAGCTTACCCAATCAAACCGGTGTCGAACGCCTTGTTTCGAACGGCGCACCTTTGGGAGCATCAGCTGGAGTTGACTTGCTCCAGTCCTCTTTTCCAGGAACACGAAACAGTTTCGGAGGATGAAGGAATTCTTCAAAGAAAGAAGGTTGCCTAAAAAAAATAATCAATCAAAGACGGAAATTAGTCATTAGAAATGTCCAAATGATTGCCTAAATTTTAAAATGAAGTTGATAATTAAATTGTCAGATGACCGAAGATTGCGCTGAGCCTTCGCATCAGCATTCCTTGTGCTTTTCTGTGGGCGTTCAAACTGCGGGCAGTGTAGGACTTGCATCCCCACACTTTCGGCATAGATATACTACCGCTTGGAAACTGGTGGAGAGGCGGGGGGAGTGTTGCGCCCTAATGGGAGGCATCTTCGGGTTCCAATATTAGTTTCTGAACTAAAACAAATGGTTACTTTCTTACAGAATTCTGGCGTAACTTTAAATACGATTCAAAATTAAAGAAAACTAACTCCTAATCACAAGTGAGCAGGAAATAGTTGAGTTCCAAACGAAAACAAGGGAAGGAAATTAAGTGTTTTTTATATTTCTTAGGAAAACCTAAGTAGGTTTGAAAATTTAGAAATGGGCTGAGAGCGTGGACTTTTCACGACAAAATTTCTGAAAGAATGATGACCCAATTTCAGTTAGTCAGTTTGATCTTGTCGGCCTCTTGTTTCAGAAGCTCCTAGAGATCGTTTATCCTTCATGAATTTGAAGTAATAAACATAAGCAATTCCTTAAAAACGACATGGAGCCTTCTTACACATGTATTCTGTGCTTGGAAGTGGAAGCCCCCCATGGGATTCGGTTTGGACCAACATCACAATGCTAACGAAGTAGAACGACGTTTGATTATGATCTATAGAAGAGATAAGCCCGACCTGTACGTGGATGGTTCACGTTTTTGGGTACCAATATATAGTTAATATAGTTTGAGTCAGAAGATGTCGAGTATCCCTTTTATGCTAATTAGAAGAGATAAGAATCATCATGATCATCACATTTTCATTACAATAGACCGTGATAAGGAATGGATGATGATGATGTATCTCTATAATTAGAGATATAGTAACTCTGCATGTACTTTTCTGATCAGTATGCATTATGCTTCTGCATTAAGAAGTTTCATGAGCATGAACATGACTTTTGAAGCTATGAGATTACGTAAAATGATCTTCTGTTTGTTTAAGGAGATGTGAGTGCACAATATGTAAATTATTCCCAAGAAATATGTACATCTTTGTGTTTTTCAAATCATGATATATAATACATAGATTTTACTTCGGAATGCTATCATGCAACAACAAACGACTCACTTTTTCTTCTTCTCAAATGTTTTGTCAATTGGATATTTCAACCTCATGAGTTTCATAATGCTTAATGCATAATGATTTATCATTCATGGTACGCAAATGAGTGATGTCAATGACGTGCTTCAATTATTTCTACGGATTAGCATGACATAATTGACTAGATAAAATTGCGAATATAAACCATCATTTTTCATTTACTTCCGTAATAACAAGTTTTTTATAATTCGTTGTCAATATTATACCAAGATGAATCTATTCCAATGCTATTACTTAGCGTACTACTTATTTTAACATTTTCCAGATTGGTTAACTGTATTTTCATATTTACCATTGTATATCCATATGTGTGGAGGCAAATTTGGATATTCCGTCGTGTGAAACTGTTCATTTCGATCCGTTTCATTAACTTTTTTCTGTGCATCCAAAACGAGACACAGAAAGGAATAAATGCTCATGCTAAAAATACCACACGCAGCACGTTCCTACTCCAACCATTTGAGGCTCTGTAAATATTTATATTATAAATTAGAATGATATTTTTAGCTTTTGAATTACAATATGAATGAGTTGTCTTTTGTATGCAATAAGCTAGATGCTCGCAGTTACCAGCATTATGCAAATATTCAACTACAGATTTGGATGCATTCGCAAAATCGTTTCTAGTAATAGCTAAAATGAAGTTTCCACCGCTTCACTCCATTTCCCATTATATTCAACATCTGCTAAATTCTTCTTCGAATGCGCTCAATAACGGAGTTTCTAAGTATTTTTAAGATTTATAAAAATTTAAAGCTCAGTTTCAAGTATATTTGTATTGAATTGAGCTCATTATAACCTTCTGGTGTTTTGAAGCAAATTTTCTTTGCTTTGTACATTCATTGCTTGCTCATTAAAACTACATCGATTTGCACAAATGGATCATTAGATTTTCCATCAATTAAAAATGTTAGCGAGTCCAGATCCTTAAATGCTTTTGTTGAGCCTGCTTTCCAGAAAGTAGATTTATTGGCATTTTGGAAAAACCCATGTGATTTGCAATATTTTGATTCCAATCAGGCCAGGCTGAGCGGAATATGTTAGATAAATCTTGGTTTCTTCGGCAGGCAATTTTATTAGATGCAGCTATGTCTTTGATGAACAATCAACAATGAACTCAAGACTGTTCCTGAGTCTAACCAACCCCAAGGAAGGTTGTATTCCTTATGAGGAAACTGATGAGGGGAAAAATATCTACAAAATTTTCCAGTTGGCCCAAGAATTTTTCCATTTCTGGAGTAAGTTGCGGTTCAAAGCAATGCTAGGCTCAGTCATCATAGATCTGAAAAATGGAAAGGTCTTTCTGAAAGAGAAAGTCAACAAGAACTTGGATCCTTTCTGTCGCCTCGTCACGCCTACGGGAATTTCCCAGCACGGCAGCACGTCTTACACTTTCCTCTCAACTCAGAACCAAAAATCAGCGATGGATTTTGCTTTAGTGAAGAAAGCGTGACAATTCTTCACCCAATTCATATCAAGTATGGATTCTCCTTTTGTTGGAAATTATTTCTGCTGTCCGTCTCTCCCAAGATGGGTGTCACCAGTTCATACTTGAGGAAAACATTGGAGGCTTAGGGGCCGTCCATTTCAAACATAACGTGGTATTACGAGGGGAAGCGTTACGGAGCGTGACAGGGTGGTGTGGTGGTTAGAGCTCAGCGTGACGGTTTGATAAACCAGCAAAATTACTAATCAGCGTCGTGTCATAAATTATTCTTCACTCGGTTCACCGTTTTCGATTCGCCCATACTTAACTGTAATTCTCAAATATCATGTAGTTTCGAATGATTTTTAAATGTTTCATGTAGTATTTAAATAATCTGCATTGATAAAAAATTTCATGTGAAATGGTGAAATTCATTTCTTTGCATAGCGCAAATGTCAACAAATTATTTTATTGTTTAATCTTAAAGTTGTGGATTGAAAGTGATGCCGGTTTACTTAATGTTGTTGATACCTTTACTAGTTTTATATGGCTGTGTCTATTCTAAATTGAATTTATTTGATGTCCAAAGTCCAATAGAATGTCACAGAAATTTAGCAGTAATTTTATATATTTAAGTAGTAGTAATTGATTCTGTCGTTAAACATCATGCATGCAATGTACTGTTTAGGAAATCTACATAGGTTTGGGATAAATATCTTCAGGTATAGTATGTGTTCACATGTGTATATATATACGTATATGGAACATCATAGCGTTACGTGACGGAAGTGGGTGGGTGGGTTCAGGCTAGCGTGACACAAGCGTTACAAGGGTGGGTGGGTGCCCTGAAAATCGCCAATTTTAGCGTTACGTTTGAAATGGACGACCCCTTACAGGACCGACGATGAGGAAGCTAGTTTATCACTGGAGGCGATCTTCCAAGCTAACATGTAGTTATTTGTTTGTTATATGCTTTCTTAGACAGGTAGATAATAAATAATATTACTATGCGTGAATTAAGGAATCAAAATAGATGCGTTTTTATGAATGAGAACAAAGTAGAACACTTTGAAAATTAAGCTAATTTAGTCAAAGAAAATAATGTTATCCTGAATTCTAAGGTCATTGTCAGTTTTGCATGTTTCTTAATATGGTAATAATGGTAATTGTAGAAAGCATTGCTTTTTAAATAAAATGAAACGAAAGATAATTTAAAGTATTTATTAATTTCAATTACAAACAATAATTGCGTGTTACATCAATATGGAATAAATCAAGCGAGAATCGAAAACAAACATTAAAACTAGAGAATAGCTTTGAACAAAATTTGGGGACTAAATTCGACAATCTCATCACTTACAATATCACCATCATTGTAGAATCTCCACAATTCCTTCAAGTTTTGACTAGTGGCTTCCATTTTGGGACAGACAGACAGTAGAAATGCTTTCCAACCAAAGGAGAATCCATACTTGATGTGAACTGGGTGAAGAATTGTCACGACTTCTTCGCAGGAGTAGAATCCGTCCCTCATTTTCGGTTCAGAATCGAGGAGCTCCAAGTCGTGCTGGGAAATTCCTGTTGCCAAGCTGAGGTTCTCGGAATTGTGGACCTCCTCTTTCAGGAAGAAGTTTCCATTTTTCAGGTTAATGATAATCGGATCCATCATAGCCTGGAACCGAAACTGACTCCAAAAATGAAAAAACTCCTGCGCCAACTCAAACACGTTGTAGATGCGTTGCTCCTCATCAGCTTCATTGAGGTGGTTCCACCGCGCCGAGCGCTTTCAGGGTCCGTCTGGAGTCTCATGTTGATTCCCTCAAAGTTACGACTTTCATCGGCATTGCTTCCTGATATTTCACAAGGCGGAGGAACGATCTTCTGTTGGCACAGGAAGAAAATCACGAGCCATTCCAATAAAGCTGGATCAGGAGCAGCTCCAATGGTGAAACGGGACAGCTCATCTTCTCCCAGCCGAATATTGTTTAGCTTTGCCCAGTAAAAGACAATTGTCATCAATGGCTTCACTCGGGGATCAAGTGTGCAATAATATTCCACCAAACGACAGGCCTCGACTTCAGGTAAGAAAGGGCGTGTGGCAAAGTAGAAAGTCTTCCCATCTGAAAGTGAAATCGGAGACAGTTCTTGTATGGTTCCAATCACTGGCCACGGCTCCGGATCAAGTGTAGCCATGAGTAAGCATTTGGTTTGCTCCGAATAGGCCGGGTTGTCGTTGATTTTGCGCATAATTTCTCGTCCAAGTTCCCGATTTGAAGTGAGTACTTCAGACTCCACAGTTAGTAAACCTGAAATAATACATGATATAATGTTAAGTGAATTATTTCTTCGTTATTTAGTCAAGTTTTTACTAGTTTGTATTTTGATCGCTTTACGCACCATAATGTTCAAGATAGACAAAAATATCCGGCTCAGAAAGCTGCAGTTTCAAGTAGCTGTTCCGGAACAGTTCAATCTGGCAATCGAAAACCCATGTGATTCAAAGAAATTCTTCAACTTGTTCTGCAGCTCGATCAGCACCGCACAATCAGTATCATTGATGCAACTTCAGTATTTATCTCTTGGAATATTTGTAACAAGGAGCCATTCTGCGATTGTCCAAGAAACTCTCTTGAATTGTCTTCCAACGCCTCCGCCTCTTGAATTTCATCTTGTTCTTGAGCAGGTTCCAAATCCGCAACCGTTTCGCATTCAGGTCCAGGTTGAATTTTGTCTTTGATCTCCAGAACTCCATAGAGGACATCCTCCGTCTTACATTGGAACAACGATTTCAGGTCGACGTCAACAAAACATCATGCTCCGTTATCCTCCTTGATTCCAAATAATTCTCTGATGTCTTCTCCATTCGTGGACGAACAAAAATTCCAAACTTCTCTTGGCAAATATCAAACCGACGGTTGAGGAAAGGCTGCATCAAATACAGTTCGCCCTTCAATTCTGCTTCCATTTCCAAAGTTTTATGAGATATATCAACAAGCCCGTCTTCAATTGCTGATAAAATTGGAACAATTTCGCCGTTCACGGTGTTGAGCACCTTTCCTTGATCACTGTCGCGCAAAAGTCGAAGAACTCTGTGCAAGTTCTAACATCTCCAAAACATACTCATCACTTCTTTGGGTGCAATATTCTTCATCCTTTTCTTCCTCCACTCCCAATAAACTTGATATCGTTTGGAAATGCTACGTTTATCCTCTTATTTCCTTCAAAGAATGGGTCCCTCTTCCCTCTTGCCCGATTAAGGAGAACTTGCAGCGTTGGAATCAGTTTCTTTTTCCCCAGGAAAAATAGTACAAGCCATTTCAAAGCTGCTGGATCTGGTACATTCGATTTTGCATCTGCGAGGGTGACACCGTTCTCCCGAGCCCAATAGTGCACCAACGTAACCAGAGACTTGGCTCTTGGATCGAATTTGAAGAGATATTTAGCCAACTGACAGGTCACCACTTCTGTTTGATAATGTGGCCCGTACAAACCAATCTTATCAAGAATCTCTACGTCTGCACAAAACCTCAGCAAACTGGATGGAGAGTTGAAGAACAGGTGTTTGTTCCAGCGTCACGCAAGTCTCCAATCCCAGTTCCTCACGAACAGACTCATACGTTTTTGGCACAACATTCATCATAACATAATCGCTCTTCAGGGTTCCATAAACGAGATGCTGCATTCCACTTCCGGACTTGAACAAAGTCTTTAGATCCACCTCAAACGTCGTTTCTTGATTTTGCAGATTATTCAGGTAAAATGCGAGCTTCTTGGCTATGTTCTCCATTTGAGGACGAACTTGGGTGTCAAATTTTTGCTGATTAAATTGAAACTGGAGGTTATGGAACGGCTGCCCCAAATATATTTCATCTTCCAAACCTTTTTCCAATGCCAGTGCTTTCTTTCTTAGGAGTTCAAGTGAATTCTTGTCATTGCGTTTGTTCACCTTCAAGGCTGGCTCGATGAGACCTTCTTCAATTGCTT
Organism: Orchesella cincta; assembly: GCA_001718145.1. Classification (NCBI taxonomy): domain Eukaryota; kingdom Metazoa; phylum Arthropoda; class Collembola; order Entomobryomorpha; family Orchesellidae; genus Orchesella; species Orchesella cincta. The sequence continues at coordinate 735 of LJIJ01000714.1, read as the reverse complement.
CCAGAATGGGGATGATCTTGCAGCTAATTGTGTTGAGCATTTTTCCTTTTAGATCGTCTCATCTTTTGTACTTTTCCCCTTCACTGAAAGACAGGGAAATAAACCGAGGAAAAGTAAGTGAATAGAATGAAAAAAATGTGTGTATAAAGGAGAAAGTAGTGGCACCGCACCCAACTCCAATTTCGTAATGTGAATGAAGGAACTGGATCCACATTTTTTAAAGGGAGGAACACCATACTTATCTTTATACATTTTTAGGCTAACGCATATCGAATAAGTGAGGTCTTATGACTTATGACCTAAAATAATAACTTGGAACTTCATTTTTTCCACCTGCCACAACCTAATGCTTATTTATATCGAGGTGGTGCTAGACGTGAAAAAGCGAAATAAAAAACAAGTTGAAGAAACTCTCCGGTGAAATTTGAATGCTAAAAAAGTTTTGCTTTTTTCGTAATAATGTTGGGTTGAGTGAGTATATTAGTATGTACATAATATATTTGAAGGTAAGTGTATATTCTTGTCATCATCAACTCCACACCATTTACGACAGTATACTTACGGTTGTTACGTTAGTAGGACTTAGTTGGTGTTGGTGCATAGTTGGGGAGAGAAACAAAAATCCAAAAGAACAAAGTTGAGAGTAGGGAAAGCAAAGTAAACCCATTTCTCCGAAAAAAAAGAAACTTTTCTCTTCTTAGCATTAAACGACAGTTTTCTTTTTTCTATCGTGGT